>VWZN01018900.1:110416-143884 GCA_013396955.1 Regulus satrapa | reverse complement strand
GCCAAAAAGGAAAAAAAAAAAAAAAAAAAAAAAAAAAAAAGAAAAAGAAAAAGAAAAAAACAACAGGAAGAAATCAGGTTGACTCCCATGGTCAACAGCAGCCAATGATAATGAATACATGTACTGTTGGTTAGTGAAACTCATTATCCCTGGGTGCCAAAACAGAGACAATGGGGACAAAACCCACTGCCTTTCAACTCCAAATATATCACTGGCCAAGCTTGCCTGACATGACTAAGAAAATGATTGATCTAAAGGAATTACAATGCAAGAAAAACCCCACTTCTCTATCCCCAATCTTGTCCCCTCTGGCATGTGGCACTGGCTAGACAGTCAGTCTACAGGGCACCTCACTGGCTGCTGTTATTTAGCTACAGGAAAGACAAAATTTCTGCATCAGCTGAGCACAAATGCATTAATTGTGGTAGCCCCACTGCAAAGTAGCAATGGGTTAATTTATCCCATCTTGCAGATGAAGAAAAGGGTGGCACTTTCACTTCAGCATGAATTTGGCCTGCCTTGAGTGCACGGTAGACTGACCTATTTCGATTCTAGCAGGCTTATTTGCCACCTGCGTGCTTCATCAGGCAGTGATCTGACTCCTCCCCGCGGTGTTGCTACGGCCCCACCCTGGGCAGTTCACACCTCAGTTCACCGCCTGAGCACTGTGGTCTCCCTGGATCCACCATTCTAGCTTCTAACCACAGTGAGCTGAAGGTTATCAAACACTGGGGACACTGCACTTCATCCAAAGGAGGCTCCCCCTGTGAAAAGCTGGAAATGAAGAATGCTGACCATAGGTAAAGTATTAAAAAACCTCTCCTTTTCAGTTTCAAAAGTTAATACTTTTTAATTTGGGAAGCAAGCACCAGACCCTCTGAGAACTAGACTATCCCCTGTTGGAGTACGACAGGATAGACCAGTATTATTCCATTACTATAATTTATAATTTGCAGTCTTTCTGTATCTTATAGTGACAGATCTTATGAATGACAACTCATTCCCCAATGCTCCACAGAAAAATATTGGCCTCAGCTGGTGACAAATAACATGAATAAGTTTAAGCAAAGTTAGGCAGTCCAGTGCTTTGCATTCTGTAGATGTTAGTAAATGTTTCTTGCAGCTCTCTTTTTACTCTTTGGATGGCTTTGGATGACACTTTTCTCCTGGGGGGTGGATAAGGATATGAAATCCGTGACGGTAAAGTGATAATTCTTACTGTTACTGTTATATGAGAGAAAGAAAGTTGAAAAAGCCTGTGAACTAGAACCAATGGGATATATAGGGATTTCCTGCTTCTTGTCACAGCATGTTGACTGAACAACTCTGTGCCATGACCCAGGGTTATGTCTGATACCAGCTTAGCTCTATTTCAGCCAGGTCAACCACTGAAGAAAGGTGGACTTTAGGAATTTATTCTATTCAGTTTCCAGGCCGTGAGGAAAGTTCAGTTTCCTGGTGCTGCCACAGTCGAGGGCAGGGTATGATAGATTAAAAGATATGTTAATCAGGGATAGAAACCAAAGGGGAGTTTATGCTCACGGTGAATAAGTGAGGCATTAGGAAGATAGTTCTGTTGGAAGAAACATAGAGGTAATTTTCATATTCCTCTCCCCAGTTAAACCGGACCTATGCAAGTAAAAGAGTTGCACTGAGGAATACCTTTATCTATGTTCCTAGCTCCTTCAACAGAAGGGGAAAGATTCACCAAGCCTGATTCTGCAGAGAGACAAAAGCAGTAAAGATGTGAGGGAAAAAAACCCAATTTCATTAGTTTGTAAGCTGCTGCCTTCCATATTCACTGTAGTCTGCTCAGTTCTCTGTTACAGTGGGAAAGAGAGATGTGATTGCCCCTCCCTGGACATCACCGTGTAATCTGCTCTTTTTATTTAACTGCTGTCTCCTTTCAACAGCCAATTGTATGTTCATCAAATTCTCAGTTTAAAACCTTTCTTAGGCTTAGGGAATTTTTGCTGCCAATCTCAAGAATCCATCTACTTGTCTTTGCTACAAGCTTTGCTATGCAGACAGGCCTGCTCTCATAAGGGACAGTGCTCAGCAGAGGAGGTTGGAGCCAGCTGCAGTAAAATCTATTGTCTTGACATAAAAGTCTGCCGTGTGATAAGAATCTTCCTCATTTGGATAATGAAAATCTGTTATCTGCTTCCTTTTGCCAAGCACGTTGGTCTCTACAGATGTAAACCTGGCCATATATGCTAAACATATGTGTATTTATAGGCATTTCTGTGGTGGCCTGTGTCAACAGTGAAAGAACCTGTCAGGAAGTAGAGAAATTATCTTTGAGAAGCTAGAAATACTTTTTTTAAGAGCTGGAGGAAATGACAAAATGAAAATTTTGTCAGGGCACGATTTTTTACAACATTGGGTCCAATGATTTTCTAGTTGTTAGGTCTATTTGTTAAAATCTGTGTTCTGTGTTTTAGAAATAGCTGCACTATATTTAGGTGAATATTTATAGAATATTTAAGCCCTGCTCCTAGAGCTTGTCTCTACTTTTCTCTTTTTAAAAAGATTGGTATTTATATCATCTCACCATAGGAAAGTGTGGGTTTCATGACTGTGGCTGACCAAAGTCCTGGGGACCTGCCACACAAAAGATGATTTCTCTGCTGGTTAAAACCCATCAAAAATAACTTTTCCACTGGATATGCTGGGAAGCATCTCACTGAATAAGGCAACTTTTCTGAAGAGGATACAGTTTTGTGGCATAATTCTGCTGACTACACTGAACTTCTGCTTCAGAAGGGCTTTGCCCCTCGCCTTTTGCCTTTGCTATTAAAAACTTTATAACATTTGCTATTAGAAACTTTGCAGTTATAAACTCTTCTGCTTTTAATGGATAATTGAACCTTGGTGTGTTTCTTCTGAGTAAGCTTGCACAGAAGTAAGAGTGCAGCAGCATTTTGTATGTTGCAGCAAATGGCAAAGAATAAATCACTAGAGTATTTTTCATGAAAGTAAAGAAAAAACCATATCATACTCTCTGCTGCTTGAAATTCTTGGTAAGTTTAATGTAAAAACAGAGACTTAAAGCTTCCATTTCAGAACATTGGAAATGCTAGATCATCAAGTACTTTTTGACAAGCTCTACCACTTCAGTTGCAAAAATTACCATCATTTAAACTAAAAGGCCATTGCAAGTTTCATCTGTGTTTTTTAAAACAGAAATTATCTAAAATTGGAATCTTGCCCATCCAGCCACTGAGGTTTAGTCATAGAGGAGCACTGGTACGAACTGCCTGAACTAGCAGAACAAAACCAAAACTGCCGAGGTTTTCTGACATCCAAATAAACCAACCTCTTTGAACAGCAAGAAGAATAAACTGAAACCATTTCTCTGAGTCCCAAGCTGTGGTGGTTTAGCCTGGACCCGGGGCCAGGCTACCCACAGACGGTGGAACGCAGCCACCCGGGTCAGAGTCTGGTCCCAGCAGCAGAGGCCATTTCTTGTCGTTTCTAAGAGAACTGGAATATCTCTCACAATCAGAGAAAGCCCAAGTGCTGGCACGGTGGTGCCAAGCTGCAGAGCAGCTCTCTCCTTTGCCAGTCACAGCAGGGCACTGTAGCTAGCTGTTTGTGGAAGCAGTAGCCTCATCCATAATTAGTGGCTGAAAGGCTACACATGTAAAATGCTCTTGGGATATTCTCTCCTTGCATTAGTTCTCTTGCTGCAGAAACAAGGATAAGTGACCTTCAGGTTTCATTTGGATTTATTGATCCAATGACCAGCTGTGGCCTCAGAATGACACTTGGCACATATCATGTGGCCATTTGATGACATCACTCTTTACTCAAGTGGTCAAGTATTTTTCATCTCCACATTCAAGAAAAGTTTGCTTAGCCTCCATTAAAAATTATATTTTATTCAGGATTGAGATAACCTTTCCTAGACCACCAAGCTGCATCTCTGTCTCTGCGAATCTTTCAGCTATCGGGAACTTTTTTCCTCTGGTAAATAAGAAATTATCTTAAAGAAGAGATATGGAACTATCTCTATGAAAAGGGTAAATATAAGAAAAACAAGGAAAGAAGGTTAATTCAGTCCCCCAAGCTGTTGTTTAGATTAGGGTCTCCCAGCCAAATGATGTATCTACCACACTTGAGGACGTGAACAAATAGATGACTAAAAGCACACGTGTTCCTGCAGAAAATCTGACTCTATCAAAATGATGAAATTTGCATTCATGGTGTTTATGCAAGATAGAGTTTTTGAATGACCTTTGTCCAAGGCACCTTGGAATGCTTTGTGTCAGCTGTCTCTCTCTAGCAGCAGTGCTCCGTCATTTTCTAATTAAGTCTGTGTAACTGCTCACACTGGAATTAAAACTCAGCAAAAGGTTGCAGGGTGCTGTGTCTTCATTATCTATTTTTCTCATCTCGTGGCTCATGCTGAGTTGCATTCTGCTTAAACAAAGCAATATGGTTCTTACTATTGAGAGCAGAGGACTGCAAACAGCAAGTTAGTCCATGGCTGTGCTTTGTTTTGTGTGGTACCAGCTGGTTTTTATTGAGGAAACCATACTATGTAGTTGAATAACTTTGGTCTCTACAGTCCTTATTGTTCTGTTTTGGAAGGGGTGAAAAAGAAAGTACTAAATTCTTTGAAGAGCTAGGAACTGACAGTAACTGGAAGAGTATGTACTGCACAGCTGATAAAGAACCAGATGATCTTTCTCTCTCTCTCTCTCTCTCTCTCCCTTTTTTTTTTCTTTTTGTTGTTGTTTTTCTTTTTTACTGAAAGCACTGATTGACCTATGATGAGTTTACTGAGGAAAAAAACCCCAACTTTCTTCTATTTTCCTTCTTCTAGTTTCAAAACTATTAGGACATAACACTACTCTTGCAGAAATCCACCAGATTTTTCCTCTCAGAACTGTCCCACTCTATTGCTGCCTAAATATCTCACCACATTTGCATCATCTCAGCATGCATCAGCTTCCTCCTTTCCTCTTGAGCTCTCAAAAAGAAGTATCCTTCTGTAAGGTTTATGACTTACAAACTTAGAGACCTGAGGTTGAAAAAGACAAAGGTCACACTGTGACCACTCAGCAAACTGATCATGAGGCTTCAGTTATGACACCAATGCTGACAGATCTCAGCGAGACAAATATTTTATTTCTTTTGCATGCGTATTTCTCTGTGCTCTACCCTGAGTACCCTAAATTTTTGCTCTGTGTAGTGCTGAATCTTCCAGTATAAAAAGGTCTTTTGCACCTATCAGTAGATAATTGGGCTGGTGCACTCAGTGAAACTTGTTGCTCTGTTCCTATCTGCTCTTAGGTACAGCGTGCAGGTTGGAAATTTTGTCAGCCATGTTTTGTTACATCTTTTGACAGCAACCATGAGTAGAAGGGACTTTGGGCTGCACCTCCCTGTGATGTGGAGTCCTCTGAGTCAGGTCAGAGGGCGAGGATGAGCCTGGGACGTGGCAGAGGTATGAAATGTCTCCTTCTTCTCTGCCGAGGGAGTTTCTTGGGAGCGTATCCCAAAGCAACAAACAGTGCGAGCTCAGATGGAGCTCTAGGCTTCATCACCCAGTTTTCTACTGTGCTTGTGCCAAAGCAGAAGGTTTGGCTTGCTGGTGAGGAACATCCTTGTGGAATGGGGACACATCTTTTAAATGGATGTGGTTGGATGGGGAACTGCAGGAAGAACTGAGTGCGGAATTTGTCCTGGTGCACATTTCAGATGATGAAATTTCCCTTGCTAAAGCAAATCAAGTTTAAAAAAAAAAAAAAAAAAAAAAAAAACCAAAAAAAAACAAACCAAAAAGGAACAGAAAGAACTAAGATTTTTTTTTGATTTTTTGTGTGGTAGAGCTGTGCATCACATGCTGTATTATGAAATGAATCCAACTTATGCAGCAGACTTTAATTAACTTTTTATTGGGGGGGAAACAATCGGCTTTACAGTATAGAAGACTATTTTAAAAACGAAGTATCTTGGCTGTTTTTGATCCCAAATGCACAAAGGAATCAGACTATAATACATTCCAGTGGCTTGAAATCTTTTGATTGGAATAAAGAGGTGTATCTAGTTTTTAGTCATACAAGAAGACATCGCAACATCCTTAGGTTTTATTGCCTTTACTTGCACTGAAATAAATAGAAATCATTTGTTTGGACGTCATGAAGAAACTACAGAACTAAGAATGGCATCTTCACAGTGAATTTCTGGTTTGGGTGCAACATTAAGAGCTAAATTACTGATTTCTTCAAAAAGTCTTTATCTTAATGAGACAAGTCTGTGAGGAAGAATGCTGAGTTTGGGCTTAATATCAGCAGTATTTGTGTCCATATCAGAAATTACATCAATAAACCAGGATGAATGTGGAGGCCCTCATCTTCTGGTTCCCAGTGCTTAAACAATGGCTGAGTTGCTTCTAACCTACCCTCACTCACTCTAATTTTTTCTGGCAAAAATTCTCCAGTATAATGCCTTCTCACTATGAAGTAAAAGGAGTTTTTGGGTTTTTTTTTTTTCAGCTGAGTTTTTAGTCTAACTTTCCTAACCCTGGCTTCCATCTTCACTGAGTAAACTTTTGAACCTGAAGGAAATCTCAAAGGTAATTATTTTCCTACAAGTTTTGGGCAACAAAACAACAAGAGAAAAGAGGTCCAAAGTAACGCCTTTATGAAGGGGAGACAGAAGGCAAGCAGGCTTTATTTGTTTCACCAGCCATGTTATCTCTCATGCAGAGGTTTGCTCAGGAAGATATTTCAGAGAATAGCATTCACCTAGTCTTTGTCTTGAGAGTTGTGCGCTTCTGTCTCAGGACTGACAGAATAGATTTTGTTCATCTGTTTTCTAGATTCGCAGGGAGAAGAATGAATATATCAGTTTAATTCAATTCATCTGAAAAACATTTAAAGGGATCGTTAAAGATGTAAATTGGACCTGATTTCTTTCAGCACTCAGAGAAACACAGCAAATTATTTGACAACCAGGAGCCAGAGAGCAAAAGTGTATAAACCAGTGCAAACATGTCTCTCAAATTCAGTAATTCCAGAAGCTGAAGTATGTTATATGATGGCAAGTTTGTCTTCTTGAAGTCTGCTGCTCCTGTGTAATTTTAATTATTAAGAAATAAGATTCTGAGAGCCATCTTAACTTTTCCTTAATGAAACCTAGAGGAAGACTGGGAATTTTTTTTTTTTAAGATAAGCATTTCTCTTAGGATCACAGAATAGTCTGAGTTGGAAGGACCCACAATGATCATGAAGTCCAGCTCTTAAGTGAATTTTTCATACAGAGATCAAACTCACAACTTTAGCATTATTGTCACCATGCTCTAACCAACTAATCCCAAGGGGGTAGGGGTTGCCCAGTGTTCACAATGTACCATCATATCATATTATTTAGGATGGTTGTCTAGAATAAACCATAAATCTATGAAGTGCAGAACAGAAATCAAAAGCATTTTGATTCTGTGGAACCACTAAGTTGCTAAGGGAACATATTTTAAATTCCTCTCCATTAACAACTTCATTGCTTTTAAAACACAGAATCCGCACTTTCTTCCCCTCCCTGTAAAAAAACATTTTGTGTCAGTATTAGAATAGATATTGCATAAATCTCTCCAATCCTCCCTATTCTAATGTAGATACAAGCATCTAATACTTTTACAGTACAATAGTGCAACAGAATATAGGAGATATTAGGCCATAGAAAGGACCCATAGCTAAAGTATTAAAAAACCCTCTCCTTTTCAGTTTCAAAAGTTAATACTTTTAAATTTGGGGAGCACATTAATGCTTGGTGTGGGACAGGACAGCACGCTACGGGGCAGCGTGGAAGTGTTTCATGGCTGCCCACTTTGGGAGACAAATCCCACTGAGGGGGGCCCTGTGCCCAAAGCAGGACACAGCCTCTGCCGTGAGGAGCACACGGCCTGGGACAGGGGGCTGTCCCAGGGGCTGGCTGACAAAAAGAGCCCTGCGTGATTTCCCAGCAGATCATCACTTCCTCACTATCACTGCCTGCGTGTCCACAAAGGCCGGGGGCCGTCGGCATCAACTGAACTGGGAAAAAGGGAAACTGGAAGCTACTGGCATCCAGCCCAGGCTTCAAAACCACACAGCTATTCTATGTATTTTTTTTTTTTTGTCTATCTGAACAGGGGTTCTGTTTGAGGTCGTCTTTAACATCTGCGTATTCACCCAAGGAGCAGTCCTATATATAGCACACTTGTTTGTGTTGCCTTGCTGTGCCAGAAGCCCTCTCTCCAGGAGATCCACATTTTTGACTCATTTTGTCATTGTTCTTTCTCTTTTGGTAAAAGCTCTTGCTGGTAAAGGGCATAGTTGTTGCAAGCTGGCACTCTACTTAATTTGCAGTTCATTATATAACAAATAAATCCCCAAAACAAATTTCCCAGTTTTTGATCTTTTCAGTTTCACACAGTCTCCAGCTCTGTGCTCCTCTTTTATTGTAAAATAAAGCTGACTTGAAGAAATAGGGATTTCTTAAAGGAAAACCTGTGTGTACCGTGGAATGGGAAGGAAATGCCCCAGGCATAGTTAATTGGCAGCTACATCTGAGACTAAGCCATTCAGAGTTGCTTCAAACCATTTACAGGTTGCTTCATTTCCAGAACTTTCAACCCTCACAACTCTTAGAGTTATTGCTTGTCCCAGGGTAAAACTCCACAGTTTATGGTGACTTCCCAGTGGTTGGCTCACTGGTTACTGCAGTTATCTCCTGGCATAAAGCCACAGATCTAAACAAACAGGGAATATAAGGATAATTCTAGCTTGGGGGAGCTGGATGGATTCCATCCTGTGGTTTGCTGTGGTTCCCTAGTCCTCTTCATCATCAGAAATTCTGTCTGGGTGGATGAAGGCAAGCCCAGGAAGTCGTGTGGCCACACTGGGGCTGCTCTGGATCTCAGGATAAGGATGACACGTATGGAACACACAAGGTATGTGTGTGTCAACATAGCACAATGTTCACAGAGATGCTGTCTGGCACTGGTGTTATCAGTGTAGCAACAAAGGTGGAGGCTGTCATTGCAGGATTGAGGATGACTTTACATGATGAGCCTCAAGATAGGGAAGAATTTGTCCATCTGCTTCTCTGCTAGGGTTGCAGTAATACATACATTTCTGGCACTACTGCGTGACTGTTTCTCTGTACCTTTCTAAATCTTACTTTTTGAGGAGGAAAAAAATGGAGGTAAGCTGTAGCAACAGTAATTACAGTAATTACAGTGTTTTAGTAGGGCAAGCAAAATCTGGCCCACCAGTGTCAAAGGACTAGGGGCTTCTCTGCCTTCCCTGATCAACAGTGCAGGAACATGTCTCCATGTCTCTATGTCTCCATGTCTCCATGTCTCCATGTCTCCTTATCTACTTATCTACATATCTACATCTGGGATCTAAGCTGCACTCAAGGCTGTATCCAGGTGCTTGAACTGGAAGGAGCAGACACAGAAGGATCTCAGCACTCTTCCAGGACATTTCAGACGGAGTAATAAAAAAATGGGCACGTTTCTCTAGTAAGGAGCATCAATTCAGACAGGTGAAAATTCGCTGTGGCGGACAGCCCGTTGCAAAGGTCTGCAGAGCAAAGCAGAATCACGGTGCACATTTGGGCAGAACAGATGGGAAAGCTGATGAATGCCTAAAGCTGTGAGGTTCAGGGCCTGCTAGAAACAAGCTATTCCCATGCAGAAAGGTCCCTGGTGAAGCTGTCAAGTCCTGTTCTGTTATTCTGAACCAGAAAAGTCAATGTTTGCTCATCCTGGCTCAGCTTCAGCAAAATCGTCATAATAGTTTCCTGTGTGGTCTGACATGAAAAAAAAAATAGCAGCTCAAAATGGTTTTCTGTTCAGATTCAGTTCAGTACCCTCTCCAAAAGGCACTCTGGAGGAACCACTCATTCTCAGAGCATACCAGTGTGCCTGGATGGTAAGAGGAAAGGTTTTAATTGCTCTGTGGATTTTGACCCCAATTTTGCCTGTGCTTTGTTGCACCTACCATTGTGCAAATCACTATGTCACTGCTCCCTTCTCACTCAGCTGCTTCACTGGGACAGGTGGTTGAGTGACAGCTTGATTCCGGCTAGGTGAAGACCCATCTTGAAAAAATCACTGCTGTCCTTGTACTTTCACAGAATTTAAGAGGCCAGTGGCTGACTAGGCCATAGAAATGGGCTTCTTGCCCTTAGAAAGGACCCTGGAGATCAGGGTTGCAACAGATCAGCATGTGCTGTTGGCAGTAGCCATTGCTATAGCTAATCTTTTAACACGTGGAACATATCAGGCTCCAGGATCATCAGTCATACATTCATTTATTTTAATGAAAGGAAGGAACGAAGGCTCCAGTTTCCCTGGAAAAGGATGAAGAAAAGCTTGACCTAGTGCCAGAATAAAAATTATTAAAGAGAGACTATCCCTTTCCCCTTCTCTGCAGATGGGTGTGCTGCCAGTTCCTGGGCCCCAGACCCTGTCTGTATTCACTGGAGCAAGAGCCATCTTCTGTGCTATTCACTCTGCAACAAATGCAGTGGCTGGACCAAAGGTCAGGCTGGAATTAGTGCTTTTCCCCTGGAGGGACATCACCGCTGTGTTATGCCAGAGCAGCTCTGCACTGGGTGAAGTTCCTTTGCTGGATTATCCCTTGCCATCCTGTCTGCCTCCCTGCCCTGTGACCCTCAGCCTGTTCACAGCAGTGTCCTTAGGGCGCCTGCAGCGCCGGGCTCCAGCTGGCAGCGTACCCACAGTTGCTCTGCTGAAGGTTTTGCTGGGCTCTTCTCCTCTGCCTCGCTCCCAGGCTTTCATGCTTCACACACGGGCTTGTACAACAATCTGCTTTATCAGCCTGGGTGTTTGCATACATCCCAGGTTTACACTCCCAGCTGCCGTGGTTACAGCCTGACTTCACTGGCAGGGAATTGGACTACCGGATGCTCTCCTAAACTGTGAAGGCATTTGAAAGGCAGCTGCTTTGCAGTGAGCAAATTTGTTTTGTGCAGAAGGAGGCAAAGTTATCGAGTTAGCTGTTGGATCTTATTTTGGGCCAAATCTCCCCAAATTAAAGCCCTAAAAATCATTGTGCACGTGTGAAAAAAGAGAGGATTTGGGTCACGATATTCAAGGCTGTTGCTATAGATAGGGAGACAGAGCTCTCTGGTTATGATGCAATGTGCTATATAACAGTTCCTTTCAGTTATGTTTGGGCAGTAGAGCACTGCTTTATTTTACAGTAAGGATTCCCCTTTGATTTACAGCTGAACTTGTTCCATTGCTGTCAGTGAGCTGTTCCAAAAGAGGCCTTGTTTTCCCTTATGTATCCTGCAGTGATTCTTCCTTTTGCTGGTAAAGTTTGTAAAACATCTACTGAAAAGTGTGACAAGAAACAAGCTTTGCTGGATGCAATTATTTTCCATTCAGTCAAACCTTTATTCTGTGCCATAGAATAAAGAAACAAGAAGAGAACAATAAAATAATAACTGGTGTAACTGAACACAGAATTTGACTTACCTGATTACAGCAATTATCACACTGTCTGTAATTTTAGCTTATTTTAATTCTTTCAAAATAATCTGGGAAATCATAGGCAGTCCACTTGGGAAGTGCATTTCTCTCCTAACTTGTTCTGCTTCATTTTGTCTTCCACAATAATTTTTTTTATTTCCAAACTTTAAGAAATGACACATACAACTAGTTAGACCTATTCAGATACTTTGTATCTATATATTACCACTATTAATTGCTTCAGGAAAGGTGCTCCAGTATCACTAGTGAAGACTAAACACTGGCTGTCACTTGAAATTATGTCCTTCCACCTTTTTCCCTCCATTGCTGAGGACTTAGTTGTGCCTAGCGCAATATACCTCATAATATATTCTCTATTCACCCCCTCTGCCTCTGGTATAATAAAAATTAAAAAAAATATAACTTTTTTTTTCTACTCCCCTAAATTTTTAATTCCTTCCTGTATGCCACCAAATTCCTGGCTACACTTCTGGGTTGTAGACCCAACCTCTGCCAAGGTTCTTCTTTTCCTCTCTCTGAGATGTGAACTGGATTTTACAGCATACTACTCAACTTTTCAGTTTGATGTTAATCTGAGCCAAATCTCCCCCCACTTTAACATTCCTCAAAATCACTGCTGTCATACATGTGACAGCAATAGGATGAAGCCCATGGTACTCAAAACTGATGCTACAGATTTACACAGCCTCTGTGGCAGTCATCCAATATTCAGTAATAGCGTAATGATTTTGGATCATTTCCTGATTTTTCTTAAGCATCTTCATTCTGACCTCAATAGCCCGAGCCTCCCCTACACAGAAACTTTCTGCTCCTAGTCACGTTTGTTACTTAACTCTGGAGAGTCCTCTGTGGCTCTTTTGGAGGTGAATACAGTATTACAGGCAAGGGTGTGCCTTTGATTCATATAATGCTTCTATAAAGTTCAATGCATTATTTCTCATTCTGACATAATGAACACTTTTTTAAGCCCTAGGAAATGAGCAGGTAATGCAATACTTAGGTCTTCTAGTCATCCATCACAGAAATTGTCATGCATAAAAGAAGCCCATTGTTTCATTTGCAGCTCATCCATTCTGTCCTTTGGTCCCATCAGGATTTTTGGGATGTCTATTATCCAGCCTTGGTGGCTTGTTTCTGTTTCGTTTGCTCCTTCAGAGCTGCTAGTTTCTGACAGCATTTTATCTTTATTGTCTGAAGAGCCAGAGTCAGCTTCTCAGCACTGTTCATTTAGCCAAAGGCCAAGGTGATGAAGGTCTTCTGCAGCCAAGTGCCTTAACCCTGCTCCGTTGGAAAAGTGGAAACACTGGAAACATCCAGCTGTTTTCAGAAGCACCGTGAAAAAATAGATTACAGGAGCACTCTGTCAAAAGGAAGGAGGGATGAGAGGAATTGCTGCTAACATAGGGAGCCTTCACCTGGAAGTCAGCAGTTCTAATCTGTGATAAACAGTACTTGGCTATTCCTGAAAGTCTTTGGTTGTTTTGTGCTCCCTCTGGTTGTAGTGATCACCTGTATCCTGACAGGCACTAACAGCTCCAGCTGCAGCACGTTCTGCAGTGAGGCACACTATGCAATCTAGGGATGACTGAAGCCATTCTTAAAGCAGCACTGAGATGGATTTACACTCCTCCTGTGCAGCTTTCATAGTGGGGGAGAAGCATATAGAAACCTGTTGAAGCTGTGCAAAACAAAACTTTAAAGGAATGCACTTTCTGCTCAGTGTGAATTCTTGTCCGAGTGTAAACACTGGAAAAACTTCCCCTGAATTATTCTGGATTTAATTGCAGGACTCTGGAATATTCCTGTGAACAAAAATGGAATCTGTTGAAGAAGGCTCCTGGCCAAGGTGATAGAGGCCCCTGCCTTACAAAGTGGCAGTTGGACAAGCTTCTCAAACAAATCATTTATTTTTAGTGTTTATTTTGATTTATATTTAATATTACTTGGGAGGGGAAAGTCAGGAAGAAGTAGACAAGCTTTCACCTTATCTAAGTTACAATCTGGACCTGATTGCTGTTCCACAGCTCCAGTCACCACTATTGATTTACCCTGATTAACCAGGAAACACCGCAGTGGAGTCTGTATTATTGCCCTGACCTCAGCCAAAACCTCTCCCAGGGTATGAGCTCACCTGTGCCTTTGTGGTGCCTGCTCTGAATATTTGCAGGCAGGAGGAGCAGCCTGAGCTGCTCCCAAGCCAGAAGGGAGAGCCAAGGTGCATTACATCATACTTCAGCAATTCAACCAGAAGGCACTTCTACCGACGCTCACTGAATTCTCTTTTTCTCCTTCTTCTGGATAGAGAGAAAATTTCTATTGTACCAAGTTCTAATCATATTTTGTGGCTTTTCTGGATTGCACGAACAGCCTGTTGGCCAAAGTGAGTTGGGGAACAAAGTATCACTAAAGAGGTAAAAAATTGATCTCAGCAGTCCAGTCAGAAGAAAGATGTTCAATCAATATTTTCCCCAACACCCCGAACACAAGTGCTCCATCAGTGGCTGTCACACTGGTATATATACAGTATTTTTGTGGGAATATGAGGTTTGTGTGGACCTTTGTAAAGTCTCAGGATTCTGTGCAACCAGTGAATTGCTATCTATGTAAACAGAAATTTTGCAGAGAAAAATCTATGATTATTACTTGTCTTCCCTTCCATGTGGCCTTGGATTTCACAATAATATTTAACTCTATTTGCTAGCACTTACCTTTAAGAAAACCTTCCTGACTCAAAGTCTTCAGCAAAGGAGAGCATCTGGCTGGCATCAGTAATTTGTTCATTTGTTTTGTGCAATGTAAGGTCTAGTCCTTTTCACTTTTTAAATCAGCAGTTATTATAAATTAATACTGGTTTAGTGCTTGAGATGTATGTGCTGTAGAATTAGTATATCATTCCCTAGGAGAGTAAGGTTCCCTCTGATTCCGTTCATCTTATTTTCATTTGTGCAGCAATGTTTTTGGGGACAAGACATTTTAACACTGAGAGATGGGAGAGGTAAAGCTAGCACCTGAATAATTCACAGCTAGGAGAGGAAGTGGGGAGTTTGTAATTAGATACAATCTGGCTTTACGTCTATTATTGCATTGCATTTACACTTCAGGCTTGATCAAAGCACTATTACATTCCTGTGGAGAAGAAGAGGGTCAAAATCTGAATCTGGAACAAAACTGTGTTAAGTTCCACTCAACATCAGGGATTTGCTTTTATCAAAGCTCAGGGGTTACCCACTGACACTGATATGGAGAATATCCCTTTCCACTTTATTTTTGTTGGTTTTAATGTTCCAGCCTTTTCTGAATATTTAAAGCTGTGACAGAGTGCTTTCCCAGATGAGCAAATACATAAATCATTTGGAAAAACAGCATCTTTTTCACAGCCAAGCCTTTCTCTAATTATTCTGTGCATCCTATACATGCCAGGTGAATCAGTCAGACCCACTGAAGCTGTCTGCAGAGGTAGAATCTTGCTTTGTTTGGCCTTCAACATAAAATGATTCATATTTTTTATAAGAGCTTTTGAAATCTCTTACAGAGCATCAGCCCTGGTGACTGATCAAGAGTTGCTGGGACATGGCAGTAACACCTGAACTGCTGTTACAGAACTGAGTCACTGATGCATAAACCAAATGAGTGTAGAGGAAAAGTGGACCACAAGGATGGGTAAGATTTGAAGAGTCTCTAAATCTGTTTTTTAAAAATGTTTTTCACTCTTCATGACTCATCAAACTCATCTTAATGCAGTTGCTTACATTATTTCATCAGCTCTAAAAGGGATCAATGACAACCTAATTTATTAACTTCTGTACAGCACTGCAACTATTAGGACAACTTGGAATCAATCCCCTCCTTCATATGTCTTGTTACTCACGTGGGCACTGTTAAAAGGTGTACCTAACTGAAATGAATATATTAATCAGTGAGTCCACCACTGTTCTTCAAGATAAGAATGTACTTAGCATCTTGTTGAATTTATGTCCTTACTTTAAACATAGGCAGGCTCCCGTGAAACTAATTCTTAGGGGTTTTCAGAACATTATTAGCACTCCTAACAATTCCAAAAAGTAGTAAAGAAGTAGTAAAGGTTCTAAAAGAAGCTCTTTTGAGGTGACAGACAAGGGGTTGAAACCCTTTGCAGTGTGTGAGATGGCTCTACATGTCCAACAGCAAGCTGAGTTGCCCATTCTGCATGATTATGTCATGAAAGAGCCTCTTGTAACAAGGTGGTACACCCAGGGAGAAGGGGTTAGGGCTGCTCTGCAAACCTTCAGTCTCAACTTCCTGATCTTTCTGCAATTAAAATTTCAGGCAGCTTTGCATGTGTGCATTCTTTAGACACTGCACTTCCTGAGAGGCCGTCTCTTTGGATTTTGGGCAGAAGACTGTTGGATAAATAAATGCAAATCAGCTGCAGATGCCATTGTGTAACTACTACTTCTCCCTAAAACTCCTGCAAATACTAAACTTCTGTGTAATGAATGAGTGGTTTACATTAATAAGGTAATTTGAAAGGTGTTAGGGCGAGGGAAGGGAAAACAAAGCGAGGGATCGTGAAGTGCTTATGAACTTGAGTCTGTTTTTCCTTTCACTGGCAGCACAGCCAAGTGCTGCACAAAACACACAGTTGTTGCCCTCAACTTTAGCTTGTTTTCCTTTACAAATTCCAAGCTGACCTAACACTTCTGTCTGCTAAGCACAGTCCTGTTCTTCAGGCTGTCCAGCAATTACCTTTCCAGTTGCAGCTCTCAGTCTCCTGTAATGTGTTGGTCACATGCTGCATATCTGAATATGCTGGATGGATGTGTGATCTTTCTATGACTGAGTATCTACAGAGTATGAGGTCCCTCATGCCCCACCTGAGTTTGGACTGAATAACCCAATATAATTTCTGCCTCAAGCATGCTTCAAGAATAGTATTTTGGAGAGAGATGTGAATCAGTCCCATGTATGAAGGAGCCTCATCTTCTTAGCAAGGTCAATTAGTCCAGCTAGATTTCCATGTTCAACTGTTTTCTGAAGTAGTTTTGATATCTGGACAGTGCCAAAATAACTCTCTAGAGGCGAGGTCTGAACCTGAGCTGTGGATTTCTCTGCTGTCCTTCATACACAGGCTTTTAAAAACTGCAAGCCTCATCTTTGTGCCCTTGTCCCTCTCCCAGGCACTTCAAAGCTCTTGACAATGTAAGACTGCAGGAACATGAGAGCAGGAGACAGTACAATTTTCTGCCTGAGCAGTGCTAAAGGCTTTAGTGTAAATGGTGATTAAGCTCTTTGATTCTGTATAATGCAACACAATCAGTGACACTAAGTCCTTGGAATTCACGGAGGTTTTCTTTTCTTTCCCCCCCCGAAATGAGAACAACCAGCCTCCCAGGTCATGGGCTTCTAAAAGGGGGATATTTCCAGATGGAAAATGGACTAAGCTCTGCTCAGAGAGAGGCCTCTCTGGTATGGAAAGAATGATCAAACTATGACACACATCTTCCAGTACACTATAACTTTAGTAAATTCCAAGTGAGCTAACAGCTTTCATTGTCCACAGCACAAGGCAGTGTATTTATGGATTAGGTTCACCTTCACATGTTCTTCTCCCCAGCCTCTCTATGAGAATATTCTGGTTATGAGTCATCCAGGTGTCATAATCAAGGCCTGGTAATACCACAGTAACATCAGCCTTATGCAGGGTATAACTGGGATGCAGAGCCATGTAGTGTTGGGAATTTCCTGTCCTGACAAAACACATTTTTACAGCTCAGCTCAGGTCTAGACTACTGAAAATTACAATCCAGAAAAATCTGTGCAATATTCCTAATCTGAGGGGGTCAGGGAAGAAGGAAGAATTGAACCTCTGCTCGTATGTGGTCATTGGCACAAAATACAGGTGAGTATTGCCTGGCTGAGGAAGATGTGCTCTTGAAAACGGTGTTCTTGAGGGCTGAATTACTCAGGACCTGCCTGTTGTGCTTCTTAAGGAGAAAACCAGGTCTTTTGCAAGTACCTACAACACCAGCACTTTACTGATATGTACAGGTAGGGCAGGGCAGAAAATTGGTTTGGCACCAGGATTCCCACAGCCTGCTTCCAGACCTGCTTTGGATTCTCTGTATGGTGCCTCACTTTTCTTACAGAAGAATGAACCACTATCTCCCTGCACTCATGAAGTTTAATTTTGGGATCCTCTGCAAGAAAGACGAGTAGTGAAGACACAGATAATCTACTTACAGTAACAGAAAGGTTATAAATGCTGAATAAAACATGGTAGCCTATGATTGCTTCACATCAGACTTCCCCTCAAAGTAAATCAATGTGGTTAGGAAATTGTAGCATCAGCAAGGATGTTGTCACATCAGGAAGTCAAGCAAGTTGCTTTTTTTAAACCTTCTTTCCAGTTCAGGTTAATCTGGAATTGATTTTTTTTCCTGCTCAGTTTCATTTAGGACCACTAATAATTTGTTAACCTCTTGCTCCTGGCTCGGAGCAGTCAGTTGCTTGAAAAGATTCAGTAGAACAGAGCTTCGGGCACAGAAAGTATTACCTCCCCCTGCTAATTAACTAAAGTAGATTTTGAGAGGGTGTAGTTCTAGTTGAGGTTCTGCAATCCTCCAAAACTGCACTCCAGTTACAGTTCAAAAGAAAAATGAAATTTCTAGGTGGCTTTTGGTTGAATTAATTTCTGGCTTTTGGTTGCATTGCCGGCAAGTATGGTGTCTTAGTCACCTGCCGTAAGAAGTGATTGGTGCTACAAACACAAAAGTCCTGCTGATTCATTTACTCGATGTTTCTGCTGAAATGGGTTTATTTGATTCCTTGCATTTGCAATTCCTTAGTCCAGTTAATTGTATTTGAAACAGTCAGTAAAGCTACTGTTACTTAAAAGACTGCTGTTCCAATTAACAGATCTTCCTATCAGAAAGGTCCCTTAATTTTCTTACCATTTCTTCCAGTGTTACTGTAGATAGTTTTTCCTCCAAGGAGGCCAGACCAATTAAAACTTGTGGTAGCTTTTTCTCCGTCTGTGTGACTCCATACAGAGGGCCAGATTTGCTCTCCCTCTCCCCATTGATAACTTCTTCACATGAGTAGTCCCACAGAAAGGAACACACTTGTATGACTAATCTGCTCAGCAGCATACAAAGTTCACTGTCTGGACTAGAATTAAATGACTTTTCTGTAGAGCACTACAGAGGTTGCAGAGGGGACGGATTAAAACTCAGGAGTCCCTAGTGGAAAATGCCTTGCTTTGAGAACTAGACCGTTCTTCCTGTCTAACTTAACTGAGTCTGGACACCAACATTTTTCCTCAGGTTTTTTCTTTCCCTTAAAAAATAAATAGAATGCAAAATTTTTCCTGTAAGGGTCTCCTCAGTTGTGCAACTCTGTCTTAGTTGGATTAAATGCCTGAAAATGGTTTTGTTTTCTCAGACATTTGCTTGCCAAACTTGTTGAGCTAGCAGATGTATTGCTGTATGTCGGTGCATACATTACCTCAGCTTAAACTAATTTATGGGATGTGGCACCTCTGACACAGTTCCCCTGTTCCAAACAACAGTCTTAATCAGTCACACTCAGAAACATCTATAATGCTGAGGAGCTGTAACTACTAGTAGCTTTTCTCTTGATTAGGACTTTGGCGCTGGTCCATTATTCAGCCCTCTGTGAACAAATGCGTGAAGCAGCTCACTGAAGCAGAGATGGTATTGACAGATGGGTCAGTGATTTTTTTTTTCTTTTTTTTTTTTTTTTTTTTTTTTTTTTTTTTTTTTTTTTTTTTCTTTTTTGGTCAGGAAGAACAAAAAAATATGTTGAGACAACTGGGAGACAAGGAAAGTCATACAAGGGAATCCTGCCTTCTTAAATTTCTTCCTTGAAAAAAGATGCCTGGAGTGAGCCTGCACTCAGGCTCACTGAGTGGTAGCATTTATTTCTTGTTTCTTGGGATGCTATGGAGGATAGAGCTTCCTGAGTACTGGACTGTCTCTACAGTAATTTTGGGGATGCTCTCTGCTCTGCTTCCTAGCAAACTGCAAAATGTGGCACTCAGTATAAGCATACCCAAAGGGCTGCTCCGGGTTGGAGCAAGGTTACACATCTCTTCATGGGTTACTCTGCAGTGTGACATCTCTACTGTGTTTCTTTCCTGGGTCTAATCTGCTTCATCTTTTCTAAACTAGGAACTACATAAGAGAGCCCCTGGTTATGCACCATACTTATTCCTGCATAGGCTGTGGTCGCTTTCTCAGCAGAGTTGTGAATTTAGCCTTATATCCCCTTCAGCATCATTTTAACCAAGAAGAAGGAAGGAGATGTAGGAACTGAGGGCTAAGAATTTACAGAGAAATGCTAGATACAGCTAAGTACAATCCTTGGTCCATCTGTTTCTGCAGCTTGTTTCATAACTCAGGAAAAGAATTAGGGTATTTAGCAGAAAGAATTCACTTAAAAGAGTGATCAGTGTTTAGAAGTGTTTTCCCTAAAGTTTGCCAAAAGTATTTTTTCCATTTGACTCAAATTTTCTCACTGCCTCTTCCTTTACTTTCCACCTATGTGAGCTGTTTCAAAAAAATATTTGCCTGTCCTTTAAAGGAAAAAGGAGAAAAAAAGACAGGAAGCTAAAAAGAATGGCTGACAAAGCCAAATGAAAACTTGCAAGTTTTTCCTCATTTTTACAAAATAACTTGAAACCGAGGAAAACCAAATCTCTCTGAAGTTTGGTTTGTCCCTTTTTTCACCCTAAAACACGTGGATGTGCAGTAAGACAGATGAAATCTTGCTCTGAGAAACGGGCTTGTGGTGAAGGTGCCACTGGTGGGTCCGAAGCAGCTTCTCGCTAAGCTGGCACAGCTCACCCTCACGGCTGGCCATTTTACCTTCCTTTGCCCTGCAAAACACACCCTGGCATTCGAGGTGTTTCACCCCACATTTGAAACAAAAAAGCAATTAAAAAAGAAGGAAAAGATGACTCCGGTTATTTTTGTCAGCCTGGCTAGGGTGGAGCTGCTAGCAGAGCACCAGACACCGGAGCTGGCATGGGCTGCACGGAGCTGTTTCCAAACCCTCTTGAGTTGCCAAACCACCTCTTCACATGGCACTAACCCTGCCCTAACCCTCCCACCCTGCAGAAAAAGCCATTCTACCCCACCTCAGGGCAGCACTGCCTCTGCACGAGGTTTCAGCCCAAGTGGATGTGCAAGGTTATGTGGTGACAGAAAATATTCTGCCATCCCAGCTGCAAAGGGTGGGGAGAGGAGGGCTTGGGGAGGAGCTTGGGGAGCTGCTCCTGAGCATCAGAGAAGGGGACTGGGCTCCCTGCAGCCCTTGCTGAGCTGAGAGCTGGTGGCCATGGCTGCCTTGAGCTCTCCTGGAGCAGAGAGGCCCCAGCTGAGGCGCGGTGGCCAAGCTGCCCTGCAGCCAGGCAATGGGGGCCCTTCCCATGGGATCCAGGTGAAGGGGGTAGGAGGGGACTCCTGCTTCATCCTGCTGCTTCTTTCACACCCCAAATGCATGGGTGGTGTTTTAGGTGTCTGACAAATACCCTGAAATCTGTCGCTTTAGCCAAAGGATTGTGTGAGGTGTGGGACACCTGTGCATATGTTCTGTCTGCCTGAAATAAGAGGATTTTTTTTTCATCTGTCCAGAATGAGATAGGAGGAACAGAGGGAACGCTGTCTGATTTTTGAAAATATAAATAACCATATATGAGTCCATTTTTCTCAGTGAATAGTGTCTTGTCACATGAGAACTAAAACATAATAAGAAAAAAGTGCAAGGAAAATGATGTCTGGAGGAGAGATTGGAAGAGACTAGAAGATATCTAGTCCCTGATTTTCTAGTATACCCTTTTAGAATTATATCCCCTTAATAATCTGGAACCAGCTTTCTCATCCCTCAGGTTTAATAGGTTTACAGCAAAAATATTTGTGTACTACGGGCTGAAGATGACAAAACCCAAGAAGACTGTTAAAAGCCATACCTTAAAGCTTGGCAAGTTCCACTTCTCCTCATGCTTTCCTGTAATATATCTAACTTCTGTGTGTTGAACTAACCTGGAACTCTCCTCTCAGTGGTGACTTTAAGGAGGACTAAGAGACTGAGGATGTTAGGTTAGGTTTTTTTCAGTACACCGTGCTCTCTGTCAGCATCCCATAAGAAGCAAATTGCCATGAGTAATAAGTTCCACCTCACACTTCACATGAAGAGGTTTGGTAGCTTTTTCCAGAGCCTTAAACTCAATCGGGGGTAAGCCAATGAAGAGATTACAGATATATCAAGTGTTTGCTTTGCGTGATTGCCACATATTTGCTGCCAGATACAGTATCCTGTTTTCCCTCTGCACTTCACTTGGAGATCAGATCAAATAAATCTCAACTTCTCAGTTATGTAGAAATAAAGCAAACTGCCCTCCAGTTCTGAAATTCTTTGTATTTAGCCAGAAATAAAAATAAAACAAGCCAAAAACAAAAACAAACCCAGGCATTATGCTGAGAGAATTCACTTGATTTGAAAAGAGATTTTGGTGAAAGGTTTTTTTCAAGTCTTTCTGGGGAGATGAGCCTGTGAGCCCAAACCATGACAAACAGAACCGGGGGAGAGGAGAGAGAAAAAACAACCCTCTGTGGACTTTTTAACTTAAAAGTACTTTGGTTGTTTTCGGAGAGCTTTTCCTCTGACCTATTTCCACCTGCTGCCTGGCCTTTGATGAAGCACATTACTAAATGAACCCATTGTTATGGTTGGAAAGAAATTTCCTTACTGGCAAAGGTTAGACTTTAGGATGCTTTTTGTGGCCTTAGACCTTACAGTCAGCACATATTTGGGTGTATGCTCAGTTTTCAGCTCCTGGTGTTGCCTCTCTTCTTAGGTCTCTGGATGTGACTGGGCACAAGTGACCTTTCTTTGATCTCTGCAGAGACCAGTGGGAGCCTCTGTAGCAAAGTGGTTGCTTGTTAGCCAGAGATTATGAGTCCATAAAAAAATGCTTCAGCTTTTACCTGACACAAGGAAACCCTTTGTGTTGAATTGACAGTAAAAAAAAACAAACTTCAGAGTAGTTATGTTGCAAGCATAATTGATATATATTTATATTTAGATATATTTAGAAAGTTTATCTGTCTTTACTTGTGGTGAGTGAATAGGAGGACTAAAATGATCCTGCTGCTGAATGCTCTTGGACTAGTCAGGTGCTGCTGACTGCAGTCAGCTCTGGCAAATATTGTGTAAGTCTGTGTTCCCCCAGGACACTTATCTGTGAGCACAGGAGTCATGACTGCACACCCCATGCCCACCAGACCTACCTGTTCTCTTCTGTACTCTTCTGTGTGCACTGCTCTGCTCACAACTCAGGCCAGCTCTTATCCTGGCTTCACTGGAAGTCAAAAAAATCCTTCAGAAATCTGTCATTTCAACAACTCTTTTCTAATAAGGTAAGTCCTTTCCAGCTGCTGGTGGAGAAAAAGGCAGCTGATCCTATGAAAAGCTAATTTAGGCACTCCAAATGATCTAACTGGAGGAACAGAAGTTGAGGACACGGTGATGTGGAGGATTAGAGGGAGGTGCTGAGGGTATTCAGTTTATTTGGTTTGATGGGTGTGAGATGTTGGGATGCATTTTGTCATGGATATCTAGTGCAGAAACTCTGCAGACACTGTCATTTCATTCATCCATCCTCTGTGAAAATCACAGAGTACTTAACAGCAGAGTCTAAAGGCTTTATTGGCATAGTGAAATGCATCTGTAGATGTATAAAGTTGTTATACTGTACAGAATAAAAATAAGGCAGATTCCTGTCGCAGGAGCTCATAAATTAGGTTCTAAATGCCCATGCTGAATTCCAGCTTTCAGAATCTTGAGTGCCAGGCAGGCACATGCCTTGAACTCAGGGCTTTGCTGGGGCCTCAGCTCTTGCTGCATAGCTCCAGCACTTTCCTCTTCTGCTGCTCTGGGCTGCCTTAAGAGCTGTGAGAGAAAGCAATGATTCCACAAACTATTCCAAGATTTGTAGGGCTCTGAAATAGGTTCAGAAATGGGAAGTGAATTTGCAGGACCCTTGGCACTTGTTCAGTATCCAGCTGAGCCTAATAGGTGTGAGCAGGGCATTCCTGCTGGAATGGGCCACCTCTAGAGGAGCCAGCAGTGGCCTAGGGCACAGGAATCAGGTTGGGGCAGCTCTACTCACTGCCTTTGGTAGATGCACTGTAGAAATCTGTCAGGATGTCAGTGATCCCCCAAGCCCTGGCTTTGTTGTTTCTGATTAGAAATACATGTAACCCAAACCTACACGTCCCAGAGTTTAGAGGAAAAGGTTGAAATTCACTGGTGATCTGAATTGGTTGGCTGTGACCTCACTGTAATAGGGAAAGAAGTCCTAATGGATATAAATGAATATGACATCTGAAGGAGAAAAACTTGACAGGGGGAGATGGAGATCACTGGGGCACACTGAAGAAAATTTCACTTGCTCTGACTAAAATTTCTGAGATGTGCTGTTTTTTACTGAGAACCATTTCAACCAGAGAATCTGACCATTCTCTTCAGTGATTTATTTTCATGTTACAGAAGCAAAATCTGTTCTGCATGTCCTGATATAATTGGGAGACAGAGCCTCGTTGCATAACCTTAAACTCTGTTCAAAAGATAAAAACACAAACAATAAACAAACTTCAGCTTTGTTCATTCTTACCAACACATTGTAGGAATTGTTGCCAGGGTTCTGTGGATGGCAGGAATCAATCTCAATGAAGTGTCTAGAGAACAGTCACTGTGATGCTAAAAAAATCACCACAGCAGAAAACTTCAATTCCTCTTTCCCAGCAGAGGTTTGTTGACTCAGACAGTTGCTGTCTCTTAGTATTTTATCCCCTTAACTAAAATTTCTGTGCATCAGGCAAGGGCTGATGAAGAGGACATAATGATATAGGCTATATTTTTCCTGATAGGAACTTCATTTTTAGAAGTTCCTATCTTTCATTTCATTAAGTTCATAAGAAAAAAATATTGTCAGTACCTTACAAATACTTTTGTCTGGTGGCCAGGCCAGAAAGCTGCTTTTCTGGAGCTTAAATTGTAGCCCTGGAAGCATGTAGGCTTTGTGAGCCTGCCCTGTGTGGAGAACAGGCTTGCCAGTGAAAGTTACAGGAATTTGCAGTTTATAAGTATGTAGCTCTTGCAATAACATCATAAATATTTCCTTTCACATCACACTTGCAGTTCCCAGCGCTGTTAATACAGATGTATTGTCAATCCCCAGCCACTGAGGAAGGCGAGCTTGTCTGGAAACTGGTTCATTCCTTTACTGGAAAGCCCATTCCTTCCAAAAGTCTGTAGTGAGCTGGTTGTAAAGTGTGGGCCCCTGGTTTCCCTTCTAAGCACAGGGAGATTATTTTTGTTATTTCTTCTCTAGCAAAGGCTCTGGGGTCTCTCATCTGACTTCCTGACATGTTTGTTTATCCTGGGCTTGAATAAGTCCTCCACCTCTTAAAGCCACAGGCAGAAGAACATGCCTCAGCATAACTTCTCGAGTCCTTTCAATCTCTTGTGGGATAGATGGTGGAATCGTTTGTTCAGCCGATTTGTTCAGCGATGTGCTGACAGCAGGACTGGAGCAGAAGTAAGGCAACACTGAAAATAATGGCTATTTTTCCCTTGCAAGGCAGTATCTAGATACATACATAAGAATCCCAGCAAGCTTCCTTAATCCTTTTGTGCTGGCTTAAAAGTGGTTTGTTATGAAGAAATCTGAAAAGTGAAGTGCTTATCCAAGAAATTAGCACAGCTTTAAGTCCCGATTACTTTATGTAGCTATAATAACAAAATATTTTTAAATCCGCTTTTTGCATTGAACTTGAGCAAAGAATTAATATAAAAACCTGATTTTGCTCTTTAAAGGTTTCTGGTGGGCAAAGTGTAAAGGTATTCCAGAAGTGAATGGCAAGATTTGTGAGAGTACATGTGCAGACATCAAGGCTCTTTCTGCAAATTTAGAGAGATGTGTGTCCATGGAACTCCATCACCATATCCAACAGCTGACTCAACCCTCTAGCTGAGAGTTCAGCACACAAGATTTTTACTATGCTGTGTTCCCTCACCTCAGCTCATGTCAGATTGTGGTCCACGAATCCTGACGTTCATGGTCCAGGCCAGCAACAGCTGTGACACCACATCTGGTGGGGCTCAGCTGGAGCTGCAATTGCTTTGGCAAAGCTCCATGGAAATGGACAGTAGAGATAATGATGATGAGCTTTGCCTAAGAGCTGAGAACGTGGCTTTAGGTCTTAAATCTTTGAATACTCTTGAATGCAGTCTTGAATGGAGTCTGCTGGACCTGCTTTTGAAAGTGTGTCATTGAAGGAACCCATTGGCTTTGCAGCTTTAGTCTTGCACAAATTCCATTGGGTGGAACCAAGCAGAGCTGCAGCTCTTGTTGAGTACCCAAACTCTACCAAGAACTAAGAGTTTTAATATATCATGATTTTTGAAACCTGCAAGAGTAAAATCTTCAGTGGAGCCCTCCAAGGGGGATATCACAACATCTATTTTTCTGCATGGAACTTAGATGAGTAAGATTTGGGTATGAAAACACCATTGTTTCTGAGGAGATCGTTATCCTGCCTAATGACACAAACACAAATTATAAACCTTGGATGTCGTCTTGTGTATTTACAAAGTGTGCAAAACCAGGAACATATTCCCCCAAACACAGTTGAAGTCAAGGTGTTTTCAGTTCTTAGCTTTTCAGAGACGGCGTGGTGAAAGCTGCCTTTCCATACCTTTCCACAGAATTTCCAGGGTTTCTGCTTCGATGTTGAATTTTCTTTCTTTTCTTTGCTCTCACTTATGTAACTCTGTCCCTTGCTCTAATACACAGAAGAACATGTGTGCCCTTGTGATATAAATATGTACCTAATGAAGCCATTCTGCTGATGTGTTGGAGGTTTCTGAATTGCTTTTCATTTGCCTGTGTTTTGGGTGGGTAAGGTGCCTGGGCTTTGTGGTTGCTATCAGCTCATACTGTTAGTTATCAGACTTTGATAAATTGTTCTCTAATACCTTTGTGTTTATTGACTTTGTCCAAAGGGCTCAGTTGAGCTTTAAGGCAGATTTTAAGGGTTCCATTAATTTAATTAATGAGCTCTATGCTCATCCTGTGTTCTTTGTCCTTTCATCTCCAACAATCCAACATTAATATTTTGGCTCTGTCATTTTCCAACTACACTTTAGCATTACACATGGATGCCTCCAGTTTGGCTAATGACATGTGCTTGAAGAATTATTATTGTTATTATTATTGTTAACAATAATAATATTTCTTCCAGAAATACAGAGTTCCTAGACAGAATTAGAACCCTACTGTGTTCTATTAGAACCCCCTAAGTGTTCTATACATTAGTGTACTGTCTTAAGAACAGATCAAGTTTTCTGATTATTACAATAAATTTCTAATTGCTGGCAAACCAGAAATGTCATTATTCCTTTAAGCAGGCATTTAGTTCATTTTTAATGTGACGCAGTACTTCTCATTATTAGTTTCCTTTCTAGGGCTTGTTGTTGCTGAGTTTTGCTTTTGTGCATTTTCACCCTCATCTAATTAAGTCTCATGGTGTTTCTGTAGATGTATCTTGTCAGTATTGTCTTCAAACTCATTCAGGGAGAGCACCAAGTGGAACGGGATGAAAGTATTCTCTGCATAGTACCAAGTATGACATTTGTTTTTGAGATTTCCCTGGCTTTGGTGCACATGGCTGCTGGTCTTTGGAGCCAACAAACTCCTTCTGTTTCATTGTCTAACACACAAACAAGCCCCAGTTGCATAAAATACGGCCATGAAATGCAGTGTAGTTTTGCAATGTGTGAATGGAGTTGAGCTTGAAGCAAATCTCCATTTCCTGTGAACCTAAGCAATGGTGAAAGTTGGAATCCATGTGTGCATTCTGCAGTTCAGGCTGGTCTGTAGCCATTTCATTGCTGGATATTGCCAGGACCTGATTAGTACCTGAGGATTCAGATGCTGGCAGTGACTCATTTCCTGCTTACTGCCAAGGGAAATGTGTTTCAACATAAAGAAACAGGGAGGAAGAAAGGATAGGGAAAAGTCAGCCCACTGCCATTTCACAAATAGCATTAGACTAAAGTCTTATGTCCTAGGAATTGTTTTAAACAATGCATGGTCTGTGAAAAACAATCTGGAAAATCTCCATGATGAATCTCTCCAGAGCAGTGCAGACTGTGAAAACCAACAACATATAAACAACAAAGCTTGTTGTAGTGAAAAGCAAACAAACAAACAAAAATCAAAACCTAAAAATCCATTCCAGGGATTGTCATTTAGGACAAAAAATGGAAAATGCTTTAAAATGTTTAAAAAAATTTAAATGTTCTAACTAGTTGCAGTGAACCCAGAGTTCTATCACTCTATTCTTCCAGTGAAGCCAACTAGATTTTTATGTCATTTTGGAAGGGGGAAAGAACAGATTCTCTCTCAAATCAGTTTAGTTTAGAGTGCAGCCCGATGTAGCTCTGCTTTCTGTCATCAATGGATGAAACAGCATTTTTTCTTCACATACAAAAATAATAACTGCTAAAGGGCGTTACTTTCCCTTTTGCTGGTTTCCAATTTCTATTTTTCTAGAATTCCCTGATCTTCTTGGAAGAGCCTCTTGAAAGTGCTTATGCAGATCATAGGCAAGCCTTTATGTTTTCTGCCTGTAATCCTAACAAAATCTCCTCAGTACATGGTATCCCGTTTGCCCCTTGAAGTCAGCCAAAAAGCCTCTGATTTACTTTAGCACTGTTTGGCTCAGATTCTGAATGTTGATCTACAAATGTCACACCAATAAACACCGCTTGAGTTTTCTAAAAAACAACTGAAAGCTGTATATTTATTCTTCCTAACTTTCCTCTTAGAAAATCATACCCACATCCTTAAGCCGAGCCTAGCCTGAATTAAGAATACCTGACATAAATCGTGTTGTGTTACAGCAGCTACAGCAAAGGGAGGAACTTTTAAACTCTCACACTCTTCTCATATTCAGGGTTGCTATATTAATAGGACCTTGTGTATGACTAACACATACTAAAACCATCAAATTAGCATTATCCCCTTTGGACTGGCACTGCTCTCTGCTTCCATGCTCTTCATTAGAAAAAAATATATCTGTTCTATAGCTGTTCTCCTAAATTGGTTTTCAGGCACTTTCTCTGCACATCACCAGACAGCTCCTTAAGATACAGAAACCCACATTTCCTTAGAGAACCTCTAGTGAGAGCAATTTGGATCAGAGAGCAATTCTAAAGATATTTAGTGTAAAGCATAATGGGTAAGTGATACCAGGGCGGGGTTGAGTTGGCTGTTTGGCAGAAAATAACTGGGGTATTTCAGGAGCTTTCTAGCAATTTTGATGATGCTGCCTCTCATGAAAATGGGTCTGTTTCACTGCCTCCACAGAAATAAACCTAGAGACAGGTTTCAGCAGTGATGAATCAGCTCTTTTCCATCCTAACTTAAAATCAGGACTTTGGATGCTGCTCTTCTTAATGAAAATACTGCTGTTTTGTCCATGTACAGATGTAAGGAAACAAAAACCAATTGAAACTATTCAAAAGGCATTTATGTCCACTTTTATAGCATAACTCCTCCAATGATCTCTTCTAAAACAAGAGAAGACTTTTCATTCAGAAATTTCATTCAGAAATGTGCTTGATGCTTCTGATCAAGTGCAGGCATATTCAAATACTCCTAAATTAAGATGTCAAGATAAATATCTTTGTTGTAAATCAAGCTCACCATTTTGTGATGAGATTTCCTATTATTGCATAGTTCCTTTCATGATGTAAAGAATGCTTACTGTAAATGTAATGCATTATAATAACCTAGCAATGATTGCCAAGGTTTCTTTTAGAAGGAGAAAACTTGGTTTATATTCTTCTGTATTTTTATGTAGTGAATATTATTTTCAAAACTCCTCTTTTGTCCTTTGTTTTCCTGTCAGTGTGGATTAATTAAACTGCTCCACCATAGGGATTGCCACATAGATTGCCATGGAGCTTTTGTTACAGGTATAAGTTGAACAATTAACTCTGCCTCTAAATGACAACCTGCAAAAGGTTTTACTCATGTTGCTTGAATTCCTTCCTCAGGAAGAACTTTTATTAGTCACTGGTGGCTCTACTAGAGTCTGTCAGGTACAGATGGAATACAGGGCTGTCACCCCTAAAGAAATCGAATTCCACAGCAGTATCAGGCATGTGAGTTTTATTCACTTTGTTAAGCAGTTTCTATGGAGTCTACATCCTGAATCTGACAAAACAAAATGCTGAAGGGAAAAGCACACAGGTTTGTGGAGTGTTGGAATGGATCTACAGCTGCCTTGAGCTGAATGTATTTCCTAACAGATGAAAAACATTTTTGTTCACTTGAGATAACTGCAAGGCAGCCAAATGATTACATTCAAACTTTCCAAAGCTTGGAAATATTTGTTTCTGAGTCACAGCCAAACATGAGCAACCGCTGCCCAGAAGGGATATTGTTGTTTGGAGAGAGAGAGACGGCTATAACTGATTGCCATGCTGAGCCTGGAAATTCCATCTCAACCTTATCTTCAGCATCATGCTTCTGCAGCACTCTCACGAGCTCCAGCACTGCTGAAGCAGCAGTCCAGGAGCAGCAGAGCCACCTTCATGATGCAAAAAAACTGCTCCAACACAAATTATGGTGAACCCCTACACTGAGAAACAAGTAGTCCAGCAAGCAGGTAGCCCAGAGAACAGAAAGGAGACATCAGCATTCCTTCCAAAAAGCATTAATATACTGTATAAAAATCAACCATTAATCTCTTTTTTTTTTTTCTTAGATTTGATTTTGATTTTTTGATTTGTGTGGTCAAACAAGATGTTCTGCCAGAATTAAGAACAGGTTAGCCTTTAACAAATGAGTGTGAATAGTTGGCTATTAACAGAGAATTTGTGACTTCAAATCCTGGCCTACAGCAATTTATTTTTGCATGTTGTGAATGATATTTCATATGCTTTTTGAAAAAAAGTTGTTCTTGGAGTAAGAACTAAACATTCCGAGGACCTGCCATAAATTAAAAAGAGACATGGAGAATCTTTTCAGAAACAAGTCCCATAGGAAATGCCTTCAAAACAGTTTTGAGCAAGAGATACCAATTGGGATACTTGTGGAGAATCCAAAGTGATAGATGTCCAATATTTGCTCTTAACTTTATTTAAGGTAGCCATATGTCTCTATCCAATCTTGCCCAAAAATGCTTACTTGAGGACCTTGGTATGATCTTCCCTTCTCAAGCATCCTATCATTTTTTAATGGGAGAATGCATTAAGTTCAGAAAACAGTGAGCAAAAAAAACCCCAACAAAACACTCCCAACTTGAAAACAGTGCTTTTCTCGTGGTGCTTCAAGTCTTTGTATGGATTTCACTTACCACCAACCAAAATATTCCTTTTCTAAGAGGAAAAAGACTGACTCTTGGAAAGGACTAAAAGATTCTGGGCAATTGTAGCCTCTCCCTGCTTCCAGCTTTTCAGCTAAATACAGTTGCAGACTCTCCACTGTGAATATGGGGATGAAAAGCAGATGTCTTTTCAAATCCCCTGAAGTTTCTGTAACTGTCATTTAAAAGAAAACACCTTTGACTTGTACAGCAGGCAAGCCTGAACTCAAACCACAGGGAGAGAGTAAATATGATCCTCCTGGTGAAACCACAGGGAGAGAGTAAATATGATCCTCCTGGTGTCATTTTTAAAGTCTCTCTTCTGTCTGTAACTGCTCTTTAAATGTAAATAAACACTGTTCTCTTAATATGTGAGTTTCTACCCCAGAACTCTATTAGGGATTGCACAAATATTACCTCAGTGTACGTTCAGACATTATTAAAACAAATTGCTCTATTGCAGTACAGCTAAGGCCCATTCATTCATCCATTCATGATGGTGGTGGACGGTGCAATGTCCCTGAGGTATGCCAGGAACAACCATGCTGTTGTAAGCTTACATAATCAGTTATTTAAAATTGATTTATTTTGTTAATATCGTATAATGGCTCCCAGGAGGAGATGAAAACAAACAGATCAGAGCTGATTATGCCTCCAGGTTATAGCTTGAGACAAGGCAGTAACTTGTGGGTCTAGAACTCAGAGCTACAGAAAGACACTGCTTTGTGCTGTGTGTGCTTTTTTCTCCCTGCAACCCTTTGAACCTCACAGTATTCATGTGCCTCGGGTCTTAAACCACCACAGACCTGCATTGTACAGCTTGGCCCAAGGTCTCCAGATTGCCTGGACTGTACCTGGCAGAAGTCTAAAGGGGTCTGTCTTGTATGTACAGCTATGGGTAGTTTTAAACCATCCTTTACAGCTTCCCTGTTCTTGGGTTCCTCGAGTTTCTGGCCAACTATTGGCATTGGATAAAACTGGCCAAAGAAAAAAATATCCAACAGCTGGAGATTCCTGGAGAACAGAGGCAACTAGTTTGTTCCCCCTTTTATACTCTATGCTGAAAACACCAAAGTGTGACCTAGAATAAAAAGGTCTGTATTGGAATTGGCTCAGCCCAGATAGAGAATTCAGAGCTATGTTCTGATTTGGCTTCCAAAAAGCATTTTAACGTGCAGAGGTTTCTCTTCCTCTCAAAACCATTGTTCATGGTTTCATCATTTCATGGTTTTCATCATTCATGGTCATAGTTTCATGCGTTCCGTGTTCCTGACTCTCCATCTGTTTCCATTTTCCTGTCAGATGAAGGTTTCTGTCTGCTTTAATTAGCTTTAATTAGTCAGTGGTATGACTATACAGCAGCTTTCTCTTGCCACAGGAGAGGGGTCATTCCTAAGCTTGCTGCTGAGGTTATCCCTCAACCACTGCTGCTGTAAACAGCCCATGAATTGCTTCTGCAGGAGCAAAGCAAAAGATCGGGAACACGATGGGAGCAATGTGCTGTGTCCTGTGTCCACACTCACTCTGAACTGCTGTGAATGCTCCCAAACCAGAGGCTGCTCAGCCAGCTGGATAAGGCACTCTAGAGGCTGAGAGGGTAATTTCTGTGTAGGACTGTCACACATGAAAACCTGCTATAGTGGGAGCTGCTTGGCTCCTATGCAGTGCACCACAAAGTGATATTATCGTACACATCTCCCTTCCCAGCAAAGCTGGGTAAGGGTTGTCAAACCTTTGCTTTAAATCTAAAATTCATTCCTTGGAGCTACTTGACTGCTGAGCATTATGTAGCCCTGCAAGACTAAATCCTTGGGATTCTGCTGCCTGGTTGTGCTTGCCTCTGCAATCCATTCCTTTAGACAGACCCTGTGGAGCAGAATCTGCATGGCCAGAATGCTGATAGATTGTTGAAAGCAAAGTCATCCCCTATCTGTAAGAGAACCCCAGGTTTTCCTTATATTCCTGATCTCTGAGTCTCCAGTGGATAACAAAACCTTCTTTGAATCCTTTGGCAACAACCTCTAGGGATCTGTCCAGTGAAGGAGTTCAAATCAAAGAGGCCAGGACCGAGGGTACATTTCTGGTTTCCCAAGGCCTAGTTCCACTGTTGGACATTAATGGTGTCAGGCCCAGGCCTGGCTCCATGCTCTGGGGGCTGAGCTTGCAGGGTTTTCAGAGCTGCCCATGCCCCTCTTGGGCAGCTGTACCCTGGCACAGCTGTGACCCTGGAATGCGCCCACACCTGGGAGGGGCACTCCTGAGTGTCTCCTGAGGCTTATGTAGAGAAGGCCTAGACAGCATCTGCGTGTTTAAAAGCTGTTGGGAATCTCTGCATAGTCTGAGGTCTGCCCTAACTAGAGCTTCACAGCTTATTTTAGCTCTGATCCTCCTTGAATGGGTGGCAGGGCTGTTGCATGCTCCCAATGCAGCTGGGTCACTCTGTGCTGACAGTGGCTTCATTCTTTGGGCCCTGCTTATCGTGAGATGTTTGGGTTTTTTCTTTTTTCTGGT
>VWZN01018900.1:48487-105116 GCA_013396955.1 Regulus satrapa | reverse complement strand
AATGCGGTGATGCAGGAGCCTCTTGGTGGCATGGTCAGTGGTTTTAATCAGCATTTCAGTACAGAGAGCTCTGGGTGCTGAGAGGGCTGGGTTGAAGTGAGGAGATGAAGTGGCCACGTGCTAGAAATGTGAAGGGAGTTAAGGTGTGTGTGGCTGTGATGGGACACAAACTTTTAACAGGGTTTGGTCCCTGGTTCTCTCTGTGAGAGAGCCATAAGGGTGCAGGGGAAGACTCAAAGAGCTGTGAAATAAATGTTCATTGATATATTGTATAATATATAATATATAATTATATATTAGACATTAGACATTTATTATATAAGAGATATTATACATTATATTCTGTATTCTATATTATATATGCTATGATATATATTCTATTATATAGAATATATAGTACATAATAAATAATACANATTTATCTCATGTCTGTGGCAGGAAGAAGACTCCAAAGGCTCATTAGGCTCTTATTTCTCGTGTTTATTAATGCATTATCTGAGATCCTGGCATTGTCCTTATCAAACTCTATGTTCAGGTGATCCCCCCACCTCCATGGCTCAAAATGGCCCTGAAATGCACAGCTCTTTTATCTTCATACTCATCCAATTAATGATAGGCACGTAAATTATTTTTAATATCTTAACCAATTAATCTTTCTTGTCCACCTGTGTAACTAAAACTGTGACAAACTTCTAACCAATCACCTCTTGTGCTTCCAAAACTGCAGAATCATGGAGAAGAGAAGGAAGTATTAAGAACCACACCCTTTTCCCTCCATCTTTATTCCAATCAAAGAACACCCTAAAACCTCTATTTCTCACCCCAGTGACACACTACGCTACTTTCTACCATCTATCTTACTATTTTATAAATCCTGGTCTATCCAGGGATATAAGTGAGAGTCAAAGCTCATGTTTTTCTGGAAGTCAGGACAAACAGAGAAATGTTTCTCTTTTTCTGGACTCCTACAAGGGATGTACAAAGGAGAGGAGCAGGAAATTTGGACAAAGCTGACTTCAGAAGTTGTTTTGGTTTATTTTTTTCTAGACTATAAGGACCAATTTTAAGTAGAGTAGAGTAACCACTGGACTAGATGGTCTGCTCTGCTTTTACTCATCCTGAGGTCAGGGATCTGTGGAACTGAGGGGATGAATTTTACTGAAGGATGGAATGTCTCTAAGGTTTCTACTGCAAATCTGTGGATTTGGACCTACCAACAAGGTGATTAACAAGCTCAGACATCCCTGTCCTACACTGGATCCCTGCTGGGACCTCACAGGTAGCAGTAGCCAAGGAGGGTTGGGGATAGTGGGGTCTGCAGGGAGGGATCAGCTGCCCTGGGGGCCCCAGGCAGTGGACAGGTGTGCATACCTAAAGAGGAAGGGAGTGAGCATTTCCACTGAAGCTGGAGTGCTGAAAAAGGAAGGGAGTTCCTGTTCCTATCTGCAGTCCTTTGAATTCTCATTAATCACTCCCTCCTTTGCCTTTTGCAATGCCAGCCCTAGAGGTCCCACTGATTTTTCCCTATTCTCTTCTCTGTACCTTCAGAACCTACTTACCACTGAGCATTTGAGTGTTGTCTATATCATGGAGAAATCTCCAATGATTTCTGAATTCATTTCCTGGTGTTTAGTATGTTATTTCTGTTAATTTTCCTTTGAGCTGCCTTATTTTTCAATGTTGTTATGCACAAGAAAATTACTTTTTTGTTTTCTTTTTGTGAGAACATTCTGCCACAAATGAAGCTCTATATAGGAAAATGTAGGAAAATGTAGGAAAATTAGTCGCTATCCCAAATCTAACAGGAAAATATGCAGAGAACTAATGCGTCTTTGTGGCAGTGTTTTTCATAGGGTGAGGTAAAACTGTCATCTAGTGGTCATAATATGTTCCTGAATTACTGTTTTTCATTTGGCTATAGCTAGAATATTTCTTATACCCAGGATGAAATATACTGAAATATACCTGGAAATACTAAGCTAGGGGAAAAAAAACCAAAGAAGTGTCTAAAAGGCCTGGAGTTAAATTGAAAAACCTTAGAATCTTTCCTAAAGAATAAACAAACTTTGTGCAGCAAAGCTGTGAAATCCCTTTTTCCTCTCTCTCCCCCAGTTTACCACAGTGCCATATCACTTTCTGCCTTACTGAACAGCTGGGGGAGGCTAAAGATCAAGATAACTGAAGCTAAAATAACCTCTCCATAGTTACCCTGCTACAGTCATTTTACAAGTCAGCTCTGCCACAAGCACGCTGATGCTCTCAGAACAGAGCTGGCTCTGGGCATCTCCTCACTTTGGGTACCAGGGTTTTGCAGCTGCTGCTTGGTAAAGGTAATGCTGACACCTCCATAATAACTTCTGGAGTTCAGGGAATACACGTGAAGAATAGCAGGACTGGGACATGCTGTAATAAGAATATGCTCTTAAAAAAAAACAAAACAAAAACAAAAACAAAAAAAAAAAAAAACAAAAAAAAAAAAAAAAAAAAAAAAAAACAAAAAAAAGAAAAATAAAAAGGAAAATTGATGGAGCAAAATGTAGTGCTAGGAGTTTGATGACTCAGGTTGGAATATTACCAGCATTAGCACTTGCATTAAGTACCTGTATGCTGTGGACAGAAGCAGGTGTGATTCTTGGATTTTTTAATGGAGAAATTCATGTGTACTGATGAGTGAGGAAGCTTTTATGCAAGCAGGATCTCCTTGAGTGAATTGCTAGTATAAATCATAACACTTAGCAAACAAGCTTCCTGTCCAATTGGTTTCCAGATTCTCTTTTTGATTTGTGTTTTCAAAAGGTGGTGAATCTCTAGATTTGGATTAGGATCCCTCTTTTCAAGGTGCTCTGCAAACTCAGAGCTTTAAGATATCATCTGCCTTGAAATGCTTGAAGTTTTTAGCACATACTGAAGGGCAATGCTGACAGAGGCAGATGATGGGGATCACAAGGAAATTACAAGACAGTATTTATGTAATGAGCAATAGTTCCAGAGTGCCCACACCCTTAAGAATGTAATTGCTATTGAGCAGATGTCACTGCAGAGATTTTGCAAAGATATTGAATAAAACTGATGAAGTACCTTTCTGGATGTTTATGCAGTTTCCAGACTGAGGACAGTGGTATCTGAGGTAAATGACAAAAAGCACGAGGTGATTTATTTTTAAATCTAACACATGGTCAAAAATAGCTGTCATCTTTAGTCCATCAGAGAGAAAAGATTACTCAATTGGGAATGCAAAGGAGAAAAGGTTAGGCTGTGGAAGCCTTTCTCACATATTCATTACGGAATATATATAGTAGTGAATATTCTTTACTTAGTGTTTTCTATGAATAGGTTTTGATCTGACTGCATCACTTCTGTGCAGGTGCATTTTTTTTTATCTTTCTTTCCAGATATGACTAAATGCACTGTACAGCTTTTTTTCCCAGCCAATTAAATATGTATCAGCTTTTATTCTGCTAGAGATTTTACATTTTTAAAATTTTATTTTAATAAATTGGGGGGTTTTGAAAAGAATCATGTAGAATTCCCTTGTCAATACACTCATTCTCCAGATTTTTATAAATATTTGTATATGTATTTATTTAGATTTGTATGAAGAAAGCCCTGCTACATCTAGAGGGACAATGCTCATGTGAAAGTCACCCAGCTCTAACAGGAAAACTTAAATTTCAGTCACCAGTTGGATAAGCATATAAGATCCTCAGGTTATTTTAATTCATAAGTGAAAGTAAGCTGAGCAAGTGCTCCAGCAGTCACACAGCCACCCAAAGGGTTCTGACGGACAGCAGGGTTACAAACCAGGCTGTGAGTGCTAAACCATCACAAATGAGTAGGTGATCCTGGCAGGAGAATGTAAACCTTGCAAGTTGCTGAGATGCAGAGACTGGGTTATGTCTGAAACACCACTTTCACTGGACTCTGCTGTTAGGAAAGCTGGTGGAAGCAGGCAGGTGAGGATATACAATGAATATTATATATCCTGCTGATGCTTGCAATGTAACCCAATCCTACCAGCTGTTGTCAGGGTGATGAAGGGCTTGACCTTGTTTCCCTGAAACAATTTCCAGTTAGAGACGCCCAGAAATGGATGCGTGTACAGAAGCTGCGTTCAGCCTCAGGATTTGTGGGGTTTCCATTATTTTAGCACTCCACTGCCATCCCAAAGAGCAGGTGAGCAGCTCCTCTGCAGAGAATCTGCTGTGCCTGCGTGCCCAGGACTCTCTACAGTCATAAATGGGATTATGTATTGCTTGTTTCGAGCAGGAATGGCAGTTATAAACTGTCAGGCGACTGTGAAGATAAAACACAGCAGGAAAAGGGCAAGACGCAAATTTACCAGAATTCAATGCTGTGGCACGAGGCGCAGCGCTGGTAAATGTGGTTAGAGCCAAAACCTCTCTGCACGGGATGAGCTGAAAAGCTGCTGATTTTCTTCCTGTGACTTTGCAACATACTGGAGAGTTTAGAGGGCAGGCTGGCCCGACTGCTAAGAAACAGCCAGCACAGCACTTTTGTGGAGAGGATGTCTGCACCACGAGAGCAGCGCGGTGCAGAGAGGAGCAGCAAGCACCCTGAGGGACAGAGGAGTGCCCCAAGGGACCCTCTGCTTTAGAACTCTGGGGACAAGAGCATAAGACTCTTTAGGCAATATTATTATTACAGTTTGAGTAACAGCAGTGTTATTATCACAGTCGCAAACTAAAATTCTGCCCGTGGCAGACGAATGTGGAATGAAATAAAGGACAAAGAAAATAACCAACCCACCAGCAACTTAGCAGTGTCCAGATCTGGAGCTTATGTGATTTAGTCCAATCATGGACTATCCTTTATGTGAAGGATCATAAAACCCCACAGCTAGACAGTAGATTAGCAGGTTATATATGCTTCTGTAAATATATATTGCTTCTAAACTGGCAACAATCTACCTTCAAGAGCTGATGAACCCCATTTATGAACACTGAACAACATAAATCACTTTCCAGTCCACAGAAAAAGCCTTAAGAAGTGATGGCACTGTATTTTTGAGTGGGAAAAAAGACCACTGGTCAGTATAACACCTATTTTAAGTGAGGAATTTCAGAGGATTATGCTTTTGTTGACTGCCTCTCTTCCTTGGTCAGTCACTGGGAGCTGAAGTTCCTTTAAAAGTTGTTTGTAGCTCCTTGACACTCAGCTTTGAGCCCTTCCTTAAAATGACGTGCAGTAATGGAGAAAAGCAATACTTGCATGCAGAGAGCACCTGGAGCAGAGTGGCTGTTTTATAGCTGCTGAGTAGAGTAAATAACCTGCTGCATCAGTGAGCAATACCTTTAGGAACTGCATTCAGTCCAGAAGTCTGTTTTGGAAGCACTGTGTCACAGCCCTTGGGAGCTTAGCTCAAAAGAAAGCTCTAACAATGTGTGTCAAAAGATATTTCTAAAACTAAAGAAAAAATCCGGTTCTTCTTATGCTGCAATCAGACCAAGTACCCAGTCAGTCTTTTAAAATGCTGAAATAGGAGGTAGTCAATAGAGGCTTATAAATATTACTCTTACAGTAAAGTTAGTTTATACTTTAGCTAGAAAGGCATCAATCAAAACAGTTTGAGAACAGCTACTATAGAGAGGACAATTTATTTTATTTATTCCCAAGGGATACTGTGTGAAGATGAGAATAAGTCACCTCAAAATGAGATACATTATGATATTTAAGCTAATATACATACAAAAAAGTGAACTTACATGTACATTGAAAAGAATATCAGTAAAATATCTGGATATACAAGTTTTAAAAACTTCAGTTGTGGTAATTAAAATAAATATTATTACAATTAGCAAGCATTTTATAATTTTTGTTCATTATTGCACATTTATAGAAGATATGTTAGTACTTGTTTTGTTTTGTGAAATATTTTTTGTTTGCTTTTGGTAAAAGTAGCCTATGGGTTTTGAGTAATGTAAGTATTTTACAGTGTCTTAATGCTTATACTCTTAAGAGAGAGAGGAATGCCATATCTTCATAGAATCTTACAGAAAAATAATTATACCTGTGATCTGAAACACAGAATGAACATATTTAGTGGAAATCACAAAATCATTGAGTGGTTTGGGTTGGAAGGGACCTTTAGGATCATCAAGGTCCCCCTGCCCCAGCACCAGCAGGGTCGCCTTTCACTAGACCAGGTCCATCTCAGAGCTCCATCCAACCTGTTCTTGAACACTGCCATGGGCATCCACAGCTCTGGGCAACCTGATCCAGTGTCTCACCATCCTCAAAGAAAATAATTTCCTCCTAATAGCTAATCTAAACCTACTCTCTTCCAGCATGGATCCATCCCCCGCTGCCCTGTCACTGTATGCTCTTGTAAAAGTCCATCTCTGTCTTGCAGATTCTCTTCAGCTACTGGAAGGCCACAGTTCAGTGACCCCCAAAGCCTTCTCTTTTCCAAGCTGGACAATGCCAGCTCTCTCAGCCTTTCCTCATAGGAGAGTGTTCCATCCCTCTAATTGTCTTGATGGCCTCCTCTGGATCTGGTCCAACAGGTCAATGTCCTGCTTGTGCTGGGGACCCCAGGGCTGGGCTCTCACAGAGCAGAGCAGAGGGGCAGGATCCCTCCCTTCCCCTGCTGGCCTCGCTGCTTCCAATGCAGCCCAGGACACATTTAGTTTTCTGGGATGCAAGTGCTCTTTGCTGGGTCATGGGCACCCTCTCATCCACCCCAAATCCTCCTCAGCAGGGCTGCTCTCCATCTGTTCATGGCCCAGTGTTGATACCAGGGGTTGTCTTGACCCGTGTTCAGCACCTTGCTCTTGGTCTTGTTAAATCTCATGAGATTCCCATTGGCCCACTCATCAACCTCATCCAGATCCCATAACAGCATCACAAAATACTGGATATGAACCCAACAAGTCAATTAGTCATGCTAGTGCAGTCTCCTTCTTAGCAGAAGACCTTCTAAATGTATCCCTTATTTCCATTTTCAGAACTAAGTCTTCCCTACCATTATCTTCTGCTGTTTGAGGTATTCAGTGATGATCAGTACCCAGGTCGTGTGTTACTAAAATATGTATTAGAAAAAAAGTAGCTGCTGGTGGAAGAGTGTTTTGTTTTAGTTCAGACAGAACACTCCTCTGGTCTCCCAAATGTGTGCATCATAGTGTCAAGTGCATCAAAGTAACAACTAAAAGTGACTGACAAAAGTAGGATCTCCAAAAACCGTGAAGGGAAGACTGGTCAAAACTTCTTTTCCAGGAGAAATTGTGGTGTGGTGGTCAGCCATGTCTTCCCAAGGAATAGCACATTTTCCCAAGGAAGAAAGCAAAACAGAAGGAAAAAAAGAGCTATGGACTCATCAGCAAGCAGAGGTGTTTGCTCAGACCTAGTGATCTGTGCTGCCCTGAAATCCGAAGAAATCCTCTGAGAAGTTTCTTTCTATAACCAGTCTTCTAAAAAGTATCTCTTTCCTTTTCTGGTGTTGTTGAACCACTCATGTTTCTGGACAAAGGTCTTGTGGAAGATTCTACCCCGCTGTCAGATCAGACACTGAGTTGTAAATTACATTTTCCTTCTGCACATAAGTAGTATAAGGTTCCACTTCCATCGTGTCATCCTAGCAAAACAAAACCAAAAACTGTGAATACAAGGAGGAGTTTAGCTTGGCAGGACTCTGCAAATCTTTCATCTGAACTGAAGAAAATAACTGGAAAATAGTGTTCTTCCCTTCTATTCCACTTTTGTTGGCCTGAAAAAAGATGATTAGGGTTTAATTGTCTAGAAAGAGCAAATAATATGCTGGAGTCTTGACCTTAATTCATTCCTCATCAGTCTGCAGTTTCAATCTACAGACAAGCTAATAAAAGTCCTGTGACATGACAGCAACAATGCTGGGACTTAAACCATTATTTTACATGAATGCAGCTGTGTCTGTCAGCAGGAGCTGGGAGGGAGGGCAGCAGAACAGCAGGGATACTAAGAAGTAGAATTGACTAAGTCTCTTCAGAAACTGAAGCATCTTCTTAGGTTGATGACAGAATTTGAGTCTAGTGCATACTGTGGGTGCACAGATGCAATACAATTGTAACATGTCTTGTCTGCATAGACATGCTGCTATTTGGATTTGTCAGCAGAGAACAGACACAGAGCTTCCAAGTGAATTGCTCAGCTACACAGGAAGCTTCTAACAACACAGGGAATCCAGTAATATCTCCCAGCTTGCAGCTCAGCTCTCTTTCCATTGTTTTGAGTATGATTGTTTCTTTGATTGTAGATTGACCATGTAAGATAGAGAGTGGCCTTCATTCTGGACACCAAAAGGGATATTCTTTTTCTCTTGGTGTCTCTTAATCTCGTTCAGTAATAGTTTTCTTATTATCCCCCAACCCATGCTCTTGTCTTCCTTCCTGATTATTATCCTGAGAGCAGTTGTGGTCAGAGTATCTGATATGACAAGGGAAATGTGGTGAGACTCACTCCTTGTTAAAATTAAAGGATGGCAGTAGCTGAGTGTTTGCTGCTGGAACACACCTCTAGTGTTTACTCCAAGCTGAAGGTATGGTGAAGATAAGCTCTTTCTTTTTGTCCTATAAAGAGCTAAGAGTAAATATATCAAACACAGTGGTACCTGCTGAAAACTGAGAGTAAAAATCTAATGTTTTCCCTTCACTGATCATGTTTCCAAGGCTATCAGAATCACCATGATTTGCTGATGGTCTAATTTGCATCCTTCTCCTTACCTGTTGGCAATCTATAGGAGCAATTTCAGGAGGCTTGGTTTTGTGGCATGGTCTATGAAATAGAAAACAAATATTAAAACATGTTTGGCTGGATCACAGCTTGGTTTCTTTGATCAAAAACTTATGAAACACTTCTTTTTCTTATCTTCAAGAGCAAAACCTTCTGATGTCTTTCTCCTTGACTTTTGATCCTGCACCCTAACTTTCTTAAGAGCTCTTTCCTTATGTTTGTGGGAGCTTACATTATACATACAAAAACTGAAGCAGATTAGAATCAAGGCCCTCTGTAAGGAGTTTTTTGCAGTTAGTGAAATTGTATTGAACTAATTTTTCACCTCTGAGGGAAGATGCCTAAGAGAAAAAGTTTGGAACAGGCAAATGAGGAATCTAGCTGAGGTTTTCAGTACAGCTGCTAATTCAGCCTTCCACTGCACAAATGATTTCTGTAGTTTTTCCTCAGTACTTTTTTTTCTTCATAGGAAATCCTACAGGGATTAGAGCCCAGCTACACTCAAGGAATTTTTAATAAACACAGATACAATCTGCTGTCCATTCTGCTTATATGGCAGGCTGGCATTTCTCAGTCCTCTGGCATTTGGTGGAATTTATTAGGCAGCAGAGCCAATGTCCTGATCTAAGAGAACCAAGAGAAATACTGGCAGATGATTACAGTATCTGAAGAAGGTCTGCTCTTACAGATTCCTATCAAAATGAAGTGTTCCCCTTTGGAGGCAATGCAATCAGGGTCCTCAGCCATTTATATTTTACTCAGGGGCATTATTCTGTAGTACTGTGTGCAATGCACAGTGCACAGTGTCTGCAGCACAGAAATATTTGATGTAGTTAATTCAGTTATTCACAGCAGCACAGACTGATGGAATCACATGATTTCAAGACACAAAGAGTACTTTAAATTTTCTTCTAGCACTATAAAATTTTTCCTTAGCACCTTGGCATACATACATACCCGTGGAGCTTGAAATAGTAAATGACAGCCAACAAGGTGATGACGATGAGAACACAAAAAATGATGCAGGTGTACAGGACAGTGTTTTTCTCTAAACATAAAAAGACAGTTATATTTTCTTCTCAGTTTCTGTATCATTTCAGTAGAAGATTGAAGTTGCTTTAGCGCAGCCATGCATTGTAAAACAAATAGAATGTCCTTCAGCAGAAGGGAAAGTTAGTAATGAAACTTAGCTGAGAAACACGAATGGAGTCTGTGTCAGAGGCAAAAGTAGATAGCACAAATTTCACAATTGTCACTCATAATATATTTTCACTAAGCCACACCAGAGTTCCTCTTAAGGACTCAGCATTTCTCATTAATCATATATATTCTCAAAAGCAAGAAGAAAAGCAAAGACCAGAACACAAGGGTCCTGGTGTCAGACAGTGTCAGACATTCACAACTCGGAATGAAGGAATGTATTTTTTTCTGCTATCCACTCAAGATTGGCCCTTTGTCTCTCTCACCATGACATTAAAACGTGCATTAAAAAAAATTTCCAAGTGTTTATTTGGACATGAAGATCATTACTCCATTCTCTCTGTTGCTAAAGCATTTACACTACGAAAAGAATACTGCCACATCTATTAGGGAAGAAAGCATTAGGAAATAGTGCAGAGAACAAAAACAAGCGGGTGACAATTCTGTGCAAAGGCAGTTGGGGATGATACTCTTGTCTTTGCAGGGCTTAACTGAACGTTTCTCTATCTTTTAGAGACTTTCCCTCCTAAAAGGAACAAGAGCTGACAAAGCTGAACAGGGCTTTGAACACCGAAGGCACAAAGAGAAGCTCACCTGAGGGACAGCAGGCGATGGCCTGGCTCCAGTTCCCAGCGGGGTGGGACACCACGCAGGTGGTCACTTTGGTTTCATTGCTGCTGCAGGCTGTGAGCTTGCTGAGGACAGTCACTGTCCCGTTGTGGTGGCACTCCTCCTCTGCAGTGGAGCTGCTCTCTGGCACCCAGGAGAGCTGAGCCGGCGGCTTCCCTGCCGCTGCCTCGCACACGGGGCTGCCCTGCTCATCGCAGGACAGGCTCGGCCTTGGGGGCACTGCAAAGCACCAGCAAGGGCACACGCAGGGAGATCGTTTGGCACAGCCGGGCTGCTGCTGTTCTCTACCCAAACTGAACCCAGACTGAGCCAGTGAGAAGAGGAGAACAAGGTTGGGGGTGTCNTTTATCCCAGCAAGAATCACAGAATGGCTTTGTTTGGAAGAGACCTTAAAGATCCTCTAGCTCCAACCACCCTGCCATGCAAAGGGACACCTTCCACAAGACTGGTTGCTTCAAGTCTCACCCAACCTGGTTTTCAGCACTGGGACATCTACAGCTCCTCTGGACAATCTGTTCCATTACCTCACTACCCTCACAATACTGAATATCTTCCTAATATCTAATCCAATCCTACCCTCTTTAGTTAAAAAAAAAAAAAAAGGAAAAAGAAAATAAACTCCACTTTTATACATTTCTTACCCAACACAGTCAGGTGGTATGTTTTGTGGAAATTCCCATCTATTGCTGCTGTTTCACAGATGTAATTTCCCTCCTGGGCTATTCCCACTTGCTGTATCTCAAGAGCAGGAGCCAGACCTGGTCTGAATGTCCAGTTTATGTTGTCACTGCAGTTTTTGTGTGTCGTGTTATGATCAACCCTGTACACCAAGATGCAAAGGCCTCCAACCTTGGGGGATATTTTCCACGTTAGCATACTTAGATGAGCTTTGAGAGGGCAGGTGAGAACTGAGCTGTTACCTACGGTCACAAACACTGAGGAGTGGTTCCCTGGGGAGAAAAAAAAGAGAACACGTGAGAAGGAGCCCAGGAGCTGTGATCTGGACTGCACAGGAAATGTCTGCAGTGCCACAAACAAGCCTGAGCTTTGTGCTGATCTGCACATTCTCTGTCATCTCTTTTTACAGCTCTGGATTATGGAGCCCGTGGCAATTCACAGCCAACTCTTGCAAGACAAATTTCCCACTGAGGATCATTTTAGGGGGTACTGGAGGAGGACCCTGCTCCTGCCCATTGTCTTTAGCAGTTCTGCATCCAAAGACTGTGCTGGTATTGGTAAATCCTCCAGTGCATTGCTCACTGGCTCTAAAATACAGAAATATGACTGCTGCATCTGGCCACATGATAGTGGCTTTTCTCTGTAACTGTTGCTGCCAACAAAGTGAATTTTACTTCTGCTTTCGTATGAAATCCCACTCTGTGGGCAAAGGCCTTGCCTGCTCCTCTCGGGCATTGCACAGGTGCCCACAACACTGGTGGAGCTTTGTGTAGGAGGAAAGGATTTTCCCTCCTGCCTCAGGGTTTCCTTACCTGTGCATTAGTGCTGCCTACATGTACCAAGGCAGCCTCTTTAGTGAGGCATTTGTGAGACTGAGAGAACAAAAGGAGTCTGAGGCACAGCTTGTAATCCAGTGTGAAGAGCAGGTGAGGGAATGGGACTTCTGTGTCCTTTGGCTTCTGCTGAAATTGAAAGCAAGCAAGCCCTAGATATCCCAGTGGATGTGAATGAAACATGACAATGAATGGGTTTACAGGGATAGTACCCATAGCTGCAGTCCAAACAAACCTCAATTTACCACTTCTCATTTCCTCTTTTAGTAGGTGGCCATTAAACTTTGGGACAGTAAACCACTGATCCCTCAGTTCTCTTTGTCACGGGTGGAACACGAGTTGCTCTTTCCTTTGGCTGAGCAATGGTTCCAGTGGCAGTCTGAAAGCTGTGTGTGAGGAGCAAATGAGAGTACTTCTTTCCATAATTTCATTAATCTGGACAGACAGCTAAAGTTAACAAATCTGATTTGTACTAACAAATAAGTTTTTCACATGTTATTAAAAAAATTAATCTCCTCCCCAAACCTTACAAGCAAATACAGTGAAGCTGCAATTGAAAGTTGATTTGGAATATGCAAAGAATTAGAAAATTTAAGTTTTGCATATTGTTCAAATCCTTGCCAGTCTTCCTCCATGGTACAAGACCTGACTTTGTTGGGTTTTGCTACCCCCCACCCAGATCTGGAATTATATTATTTTTGTTGTCCAGCACATTGTGGAGCCTAGTTCTTGAACATTCACAATGCTATAAGAAGTGGTCTTAATGAGCATCAACTCTACATAATTAGTCAAGTCATTACTGTTAGCCTCTTTGACAAAGCTACACTTGGTTTTACCTTAACAATATTGTCTGAAAACTCATTATCTTCTTGAATCCAGGTGAATTAACCATTCCAGCTCAACTACTTTTCATTTCATTTGACTGTTTTCTTGGGAAATTATTTATGTCTTGCAAAATGAACAGAGTTCGCTGCATTTTAACTTCTTACATATTCCTTCAAAGGTTTTTTCCTTTCTCTTTTGAGCATTAAGTATCCTTTGGGTGAAGACACTTCAGCCATTAAGAGTATTCTGTGGTGCATTATTACTCTCTAGGCGTTTTTACATGACGAGTATTTTTCTCCTTAATGGCACTCCAAGAAAATGTGAGGTTTTAAGCTCAGATGATTTTGCCCGGAGCGGAACTGAAAGAAGCCTTTTGTCTCGTGATAGTTTCTGGGTGAGCTCTAAGAGTGTCTGAGAACTGGTCAGCAAAGTGGTTCCTCTCCTAGTTCAGCATCGCTGAGAGCCTCAGAGCTCCGAGTCACACGGAGTGTGGCTGACCTCATCTGAAAATGACTAAGCAAACCCAAGCACTCAAACTTTGCGTGTTTGAGCTGGGGTACTTTTTTTTCTTTTTTTTCAGATAAATGTTGAGCAAGACCAACAGCGTTGTGCACGTAGAACTGCACACACTTTCATTTACATGTTCAAGAAGCAGCATTTTATTTCTCTTTCAGCTCAGCAGCTCGTCACAAGGTACAAGTTCCCCAACATAACGGGTTTTCATGTCTCAAGGCTGTAAAGAAAGAGGCAGTGAAAGTGGTGCTTTCTGCTATGCCTTTCCGTCATATTCTCCTCTGAATGAATCAGGCACCATTCACTTCAAATAAGAAACCACATCAGTCAGTTTAAAATCTGCTGAATCAAGTTTAAATACAATTTTAGGCTCACAGAAAATTTGTAGGAGGCTTATGAAATCCCCTGTATCTTGTTATTAATTCAGAAGACTTTTAGTAAGACAAGAATTTTCCCCAGAAAGCACATAACTTAGTAAAAAAATGCTTCTTGCTTATCCCATCCACATGGATTCCTCCTTTTGTAAAGAGGCCTTATTAAAGGTTAAACTGTCTTCTGTCCTCTGTCTAAACTGCCCTCTTTTATTGCTAGAGTGCAGGAAAGCAGCATTAGTGTAAATATTAATTGTGAATGTTATTCCTTGATTAGCTTTTTTTTTTTGGTACATGCCACTAGAAACATGATTCTTTGATTTATTTTACAAAATAATGTGTCTGACAAAAATGCTTATAGGTTTGGTTGGTTTGTGTTTCTGAAGGGATTTTGAAGTGACTCACAAGCAGAATAGGACTGGGCCTGGGTAATATGATGAGGATGGGGAACTTCCAAACCATGAAGAATAATGTCATCCATTTTCATAGAAGTTTCTGATGAAATTTCTATTTCAAGCTAAAATACAATCTCAGGAAACATCAAAACTTGCTAGTTTTTACCACAGAATCGGCTTTATTCAGAAGCAATCCAAAATGTATATTCCCAGAAGATAATATGCAAAAAAGCTATGGGATCCCCAAGCACAAAGGCAGATCTTGAAATAGAAATTATCCTCATCCCTGTCCTATCATTCCTGGTCAGCCTTAGCATTTCCTCCATTTTGAAGATGTTGCTAGGATCTCACATTGGACTGAAGTTAGACATTCTGCTTTCTCTTTCTAAAGAGCATACCAAAAGCCAACCAAGTATGTAAAAATATATTTTATTAAAATATAAATCAATATGCCAGAAAGTGACAGACCTGCAAGGGACACAGAATTGCTGGCTTTACTCAGGAAAGCAAAAGACGTGAAAATAAATTTCCTCTGCTCCCTCTGCCCCTAAAGAACAGGTTCTTTCCCTCAGTCCTCTTTTCTACTCCACAAGCTCTTGTTGACTTGTCAGGTTGCACATTTTTTACATGATTACACCTGAGCTCCTTTTCCTTCCCTTCCATGACTTCTCGTGGGTCTGCTACAGCCAAGCCCTTTGCCAAGCTCTCCTGATCTGCTTTCTTTGTCCTCCTTATGCTGCCTGCCCCAGCCTGTGCTCTTGGATGTGTACTCAGCAGCTCTGAGGGAAGATGCAATCCCCCCTTTCCTCTGAGAATTTCACTAAACCTAGAGGGTGTATGTCTACTCTGCAGGAGAGCTAAACAAACAGAAGTATTTCTTGTGGTTTAATCACAGCTGGCAGCAAAGCCCCACACAGCCGCTGGCTCAGTCTCGCAGACTCCCCCTACAGTGGGATGGGGAGAGAACCAGAAAGATGAGAAAACTCACAGCTTAATAGGTAAAGCAAAAGCTATGCACACAAGAAAAGCAAAATACCCCAAGGGCAGGTAGGTGTTCAGCCATTTCCAGGAAAGCAGGACTGTATCATGCATAATGGTGACTTGGGAAGACAAATATCATAGCTGCAAGCACCCCTTTTTTGTTCTTCCCCCAGTTTTATGTGCAATGACACAGGGGCTGGAATATCCCTCTGGCCACTTGGGGTCAGCTGTCCTGGCTGTGCTCCCTCCCAGCTCTTTTTGGATCTCACTCACTGGTGGTGTGAGAATCCAAAAAGGCCTTGGCTCTGTGTAAGCACTGCTCAAAACATCCCCCGACTGTAATGGCAGCACAGTCTCCAGCACAAATCCAGCTCCCTAGTAACTGCTATGAAGAAAATTAACTCTATCCCTCCCAAAAATCAGCACAGTATTCCATTCTGGTAAAGAGAAAAGGTTCAATGCTGCAAGTGTTTTAATTCAGGCCTCTCACCACACCACACCGCTGTTTTCTGGAATGGTCTTTTCATGCTGCAAAGTGCCTAAAAGTCATTTGCTGCTGTTTCCTCTGTGATAACCAGTTGGTTTATGACCAATTAAAGCAGATATATGGCATCCATATCAGCATTTATCTACTCAAAGGCTCAGAAACAAAACAGCACGTGTCACAGCTACATCTCTCAAGATGAAATCTCATCTTACAGTTGAGCTGAAGTGACAGCTTGATGTGGCTGAAAAAGGGGATAATTCGTGCAGCAAAGGCATCCTGCTCTGTGGGCCAGCAGACAAGTGGTGATTTGAAGAGGTGTGACCTATCAAGCTCATCTTACTGCAGTGTGCAGTGTTAACCATAGGACAATAATTTAATGTCAGCACTGTTAACCATTTCATTGCACACAAGAGAGATGAAAGGAAGGGTCAAATATTTATTGTAAATAACATCTCATTTTCAGTCATATTCTTCACAATAGACTTGACTCTGGAAAACAGCAATCTCTCTTTTTTTTTTTTTCTTAGCCAGAAAGAGCAGAGCCCAGGAAACCAGGAGTACGTGTTGTCTGTCACACTGATGTGGAAAATAGATGAGTCGGGTTCTGAGAGTTCTGTACAGCACCAGACTGAACCATTTTATTTCAGTTGTGAATGCAAATCCATTGTGATCTGGTTTCACCTTGGAAACTCATCTGACAGACTGAGGGCCTCCAATTTCACTCCAGCCTCTGAAATCTATCTGATTCTGTAATTTCTCATTGTCTCTCCTTGACTGTTGCAGAAGACTTCGAGCCATGTCTGAGGAGGTTCTCAAGCTCTATTGCAGCGCATTGAGTGCACATTCCAATGCACTGACAGGTTCCACTTTCTCTTTGAAAATGGACACATCCTCTCTGAGGAAAAAATAGACTCGGTTGAGGAGTTCACATCTGTGTTTCAGAAATGTCCTGGTTATTGTTGTGACAGTAAAATTACTGTAATTTTAAAAGACTGGGGGAAAGACTTCGCTCTTTTTTTTTCCAGTGTGGTTTATGCAGTGTGTTTGACAGCTCTTATCAATAACTAGCTGCACCAGCTTCTTTGCAGTATTACTTATTTCATCATTTCTCCTGTTTCTCAGAGACTTTCTCACACTAAAGAAGGAAGGTTTTAAAACCAGGAACATTTGATTGTGAAGCCACTAAACTTTTGAGAGGATTCACAGCAAAATCAGAGACAGCTACACAGGTTGAAAGTGTTTTTGGTTGCTTTCAAACACAAAAGATTTCCAGACTCTGTTTTTCTTCATAGCAGGTTTTAAACCACAGTAGAATTTTTTATTGCCTCACTCAATTTCCATGACAGCCTCAGTGTAAAAAAGAGTTTTTTTACACTATAAAGAGACTGCTTTACTTTCTCAGACTTGTTTCTCAGGCATCCTACTGATTCTTTATTTCTTACAGTAACGATTTACTGGAGCATTTTGATGCATCTTTCTCCTACACCACCTGCAGATATTAAACTCAGAGATATAATGAACTGAAACAATGATCATACCACAGCCAATGACTAACTGCATCTTGGAATGAATGTAGTAAGTGAGTCACAGCAAGTTATAGTCAAAAAGGCAGCACCAGACGCTTGGAGGAGTTCAGATACAAGCCTGTGTTCTGCATCTGTTTTCCCCTTCCACTGCCACAGAGTTCCTGTGACACCCAGCAGGCTTGTCTGGAATGAAATGAAAGATTAATAGAAGTGGTCGCTCTTAGGAAATACTCCTAGTTCTCACTAGGATAGGAGTTGGTAATGTACTGGTAGATTTCCTTTGAAAACACAGTCACAACAGCACAGGATGGAGTGTAGGCTAAATACCACCCCCGTGGTTTGGGTGAGAAGTAAATAGTTAGACTACTTTAATTTTCATTATAGAAACGCATCAATTAGCTGACCTAAGCTCATGTAACTCTGTTTCTTGAAACCCAAACCACAGCTTTTTCTGCACGGATGTATCTTTAAAAGGACACATTAAAAGACTTATACCTTTACTGCTAGTTTCACACTCCCACTGTTTTATCCAGACTTATCTTTATTCCTTGTAAAGATGTCCTATTCTCATTTCATTCTAGTTAGGCTTTTTCCTTATCTTCAGAAATTCCTTTCTCTCTCATACTCAAATTGTTACATGGTTCTTCTTTTAACACGTTTCTGTCCCCCCTACCATGCCACTTGCAATGCTTTTCTTGCCACCAATCCTGTGCCACTCTTTCTTGCTGTTTCATGCGAGCTGAATTAGTAACCTCACACACTTTGTCATTGGTTTTACATGGTGCTCATAGCACGGCTGGATTTTTTAAGATTGCAAACTCCAATGTGACTTTTTATGTTGCAGAGGGCTGAGGACACTGAGAGCAGTCTATAGTGATCTCAAGGTTTAGTCTTCCCATTCAAGGTGGAAGATACCTTTGCAGTTGCCAGTTCCTAGTATGTAGTTTTTCTATGATCTTTCAATTCTCTTAAGCTTTCTCCAGTATCATTTCAGGCAGTCTTTCAAGACAGCTGACTTTGAAAGCAATGAACAAGCTAAAGCTCACCCTAGGTAGACAGTGTCCCCTTGAAAAAAATAGCCTGGGAGGCATAAAAAAAACATGCCTGGAAGAATAAAGGGACAACTACACAATGGATAAAGAATTGGGTTAAGGAGAGAAAGAAAAGGCAATGAAATGAAGGTGCCAGGTTGAAGGTAGCTTGCTGATAATGTTTCTCAGCAGATGATTTTTGCCATAATTCCGTTTAACTTTTTTACTAATGGCATTGGCTATATCAGGAGTGCGTTAGTGTAGGACACAGTGTTATTAGTGTAAAGAATTGATATGTCACACAAGAATCCCCAGTTGACCTTGATGAGTAGAATGTTAGATTTGTGCTGAAATTTAGCAGCTAAAAATACCATAATAATTTAAAAAACCCCAAAAAACAGGTAGTACAACAAATTCTGGCTGGAAAGTACAGAGCCGTGCCTTAATCAATATTAAAACCAGCTTTTCAACAAAATGGGTGCTTGTTTTGGCGCTTAAATTGTTTATGAAAAGTGTTTTCTAATACAACGCCTGCAATTCGAATCAGTGATTTATCCTCACGTAAATAGGGTATGTCTCAATACAATATGACTGTGTAGAAAAAAAAGGATGGGTACACTTCTTAAATGAAGAAATTAGTTGGTGTTTAAATGATGTGTCAGCGTCATGCAGTTTGGAGGACAAACACTGCTGGCCAAATCCTCAGCTGATAATAAATCATCACTGAACTTAATAAGCTGCCACATGCATGCCAGTCTGGCTGTGAACTTTGAATTCTGCTACTTCTGAGCTATGCTAAGTGAGTAGATCTTTTTCCTTGAAGAACATGAGCTGGAATGGATGAGGGCAAAAGGGATTTGCACCGGAGGTCAAAGTGCCCAATGTGCCTTGGGTAGTGTCGCTTTCAGAGCAGCACTGTGACCCCACAGGTAGCAAAGGGCTGCAAAGTTCTCAGTAGAGAAACAGATACAGATCGGTTTACATTTTGTTCTGGGTGCTGAACTTGGCCTTTTACTCTTTGCCAAGTGAGAAGAAAAGCAAACCCAGTGCTCTTCACTTATGCTTAAGTGGCATTTTCCTGCTATTCTGAACAAAAATTCTGCACACGCTAGGTTGTGTGCCTTCTTTTTCATACTTTGTAGAGGGCAGATAAGCAGCTGCTGTGAAAACATACCTTTGACCTCACTTTTAGAGGGCTAAATCTCAGTCATACCATGTTTGTTTGGTTTTTTTTCAGTTTTCATCCCGGCATTGTCTTATTCAACATAAGGCAGCGTAAGAAAATCCTCTATGCTTTTTTCTTATGAATGACTGCACCTCTAACTAAAAATATCTATCAGCTGCGAGTTTTAAGTGGCATGTACCTCTAGAAGAGTACTCACAGTTAAAGAAAATCTTCTTGCTTTGTGAGTCATGAAGTACGTGGTCAGTTTGGAAGACTGAACTTCCTTCTTTCCACAGTTTCAAAAGCAGAAAGTTCAGACACGAACACACTCTGCGTTTGGACCACAGCAAAGTAAAATGTTAGTATCAAAAGGATGTGTTTGGAAGATTGTACTATGGCAATTTAGATATGTTCTAAGAAATTTCTTGCCTTATTTAATGGTACAGAATTCTTTTTTTTAAGAGTTTGGATGAGAAAAACAGGCTGCTTGGATTCAGATGTTTTTAGGGTAAAAGAAGTCAGAATGATTCCAGCACAGGGTCCCAAAGTAGCAGCAAAGAAATAAATGTACGTTTACCAGAATAGGGTTTTTTATGCTATGATTTTTTGTATCTAGAGCAAGATTCCACCATAAACTAGAATAGAAGGCAACAGAGAGAGGAGCAGTGAACCATACTAGGACAGAGAGAGTTGAAAGGCAATAAAACTAGTACAGTAGTGAAAAAGGATGTACTGGTTCTATTAAGGAAAGAAACTAAATGAAAGCAGTAGCATTCAAGAAAATTATATATGCAGGCAGACTTGAACTGTAGCTAGGTTGCTCTACAAATCAACTTTACTTTTATTCACCTCATACTCTATTATTCCAGCACGTTGTCACTGACTTCAGGTTTTCACTGCTGATAAAACTAAACAACCATAGGGAATTGCATCTCATGACTGGTAATGGATTTCTTGCAGCTTCCTGTGAAGCACTTGGACGTATCCATTGTCACAGGATAAACCACAGAGGCACGACTTACCCAGCCAAATGCTGCAAATGTTATTTCAATAAGAAAGAGATTTATTGCATGGGCTTCTCATGGAAGATCTTGCCTGTCCTTACCACTCTCCACGGAATATACACAACACTGAGGTGTTGTGTGTGCTTAGGTAAAGTAGAGAAATCTTCAGAGCGTTACCAAAAATATTTTCGTGTTGAGGCTTTTTCACTGCTGCTACTGAGGAGTGTCACAAAAAGATTTCTAGTAGAGATCACACCCTGGAATTTTCAGTAGCTTATTATCCAACTCTATCTGAGGGCAGATCTAGGTATGACAATTAGGAAACAACCTCAGCTTTTTTTCTGAGCTGCTCCATCTGCTGTGGTAAAAACTAACCCAGTCACACAAAACAACACGCTAAGGAAATGTTAAGGAAAATGTTAGTGGAGATAAAGTCTGGGTACACACAACAAGCTTTCCATGACTTTATTTCTTTCAGAGTAGTTTCCTCTAGTCTTCAGAAGGGGGGACACAGTTCCTTCTGAGCTTCATGAAACACTGAAAACTAAAATTACCTGGATGGAATACACACATTGGATCAGCTTGACACATTTAGCCTGTTAGCTCTGAAGAAAAAAATAACCCTTGCTGCTACACCTTGCTTAGAAGAGCCACCCCAATACTGAAGGAAACAAGTTTAGGAGCAGTGCTAGCTAAAAACTTCCCATCAAATGTTGGCTGCTTTTTATTTGGAGCAGGTTGAGGGAAGAGGTTTAAGGCATGAAATTAGATTTTAATGGAGTATTTTTTCTACATTCTTTGAAGGGCAGTATAATTGGTCAACCAAGACAACAAGAAATTAAAATCCAAACGCCTTAGGGTGAAAACCCCCTTAACCTTTTGACATTGGACTTTTTTTAATATTTCCAGCAATGTGAATTTTTTAAAATAATTTTTGCCAGTAAGATTCCCCTTTGTCACCCCATTTTACACATCCTGTGGTATATCCACACTCCTTTACTTTTTGAGCAAAAAATGTAGACTGTCTCTGACACTATCATAATCGAGCTGCATGAACTTGAGCAGGTTCCTCAGTATTCTTTTGAGATAGTTCTTCACCTAGAGAACAGGGACAGATTTTTTTACCACCAGTGTGCCTGTTGTGAGGTTAGTGACCCAAAGGGTAATAATGTTCATGAAGTTTAAATTTTTTCCAGTGGGTGACATTAAGGTAACCATTCAGAATCTCTCATTATCACACCAAGCACATTATAGATGGGTGTTCCAACACTGCCAACAATGACTGCATCTGTTTTGCTTTAAAATATCACAAAGGAGATACTTTTATTTCCTGACCAAGTGGAATGAAGTAACTCATGCCCATGTAGTTTAGTTCTATCTGTCCCTAATAGCAATGGACACACATGCATGTTACATTATTATTCAGAGATGTCCAAAGTTTAATTTGGATCTCATGGACCTATCTGCCTTCTTCCTCCTATACAAAAACAGTTTAAGTTTCTGGAACTGCTTCTCAAATCCTTAGTTCCATTATCAAACCCCTGGATTGCTGTATGGTATCTGGAAAAGCACAAGCTCTAAAAATGCAAACGAGCAGTATGTTACGGGAAACATTAACTACTGTGGTTAAACTGCATTAAAACAAAGTCAGCTACACTAAAAGACAGAAAATATGGACTGCCCTTGGTAAAAAAGCCTTTCCCATCTTGATACTGGCCATGCCCCTTAGAATGATATTCCATAAGCTGCTCCCCTCTCTCAGCACATCAGAAACCTTCCACTTCTCTTCCAAGAGACACAAGAGTTCCCTGCCCTATTTCAAAGTGCCCGCAGCCTCTCTTCAGCAGAAACTACATGTCCAAAAGCTTCAAGTTCTCAAACACTTTCCCAGGCATATTTTTTGTGTGTCAAAAGGTTCAGTCTCTCAGATGATGCGGATTTGGAGGTCTCAGTAGAAAGGTTATTTGTGACAAATTGTAGGTTCACAGCTAAGGGTCACTACATAGTTGCCAGTATGAAAATCACAGGGAAAGTACCTGTCAGCTTTGTGACCACTAAGAAAAGAGGAGCAGGAGTGGCTATAGGAATATGGGAAAGCATATCTTAATTGTGCTTCATAATTTTCAGCACCTAATAAAAGCCAGACAATTCCTTATAGCTTTTACAGAAAGACAGAAGCTGTCCCCATTTCCCATTCTTACATCCCCAAGGCAAATTGGTCCCAGTTAGACTCACCTGATAATGTCACGACCATGGTGATGGTGAGCAGCACAGAAACACACCCAGTCTTCCCAGCAATCTTCATGTTGGCTCCTGCTTTCATGGCTCAGGCAGCTCCGTCACTCCATCCATCCCTCCACCAACTTAACTGCGCTCAGGGGGAGCATTTCTCGCCTGCCAGGACATCCCCAGAGCAGCCAGGGTCAGTGTTTCCTCTGCCCTTTTCCCACGCCTCTCCTCTGGCTGTGCATTCTGCTGACCGACTGGCTCCTCAAAGCTGGAGAGGTTCCTCCTTCTGACTTTTCAGAGCACTTTTCAGAGCTTCCTGTGCTGAGAACCCAGGCAAACCCTGAGGAAACAGGCTGAACAATTCTGCCTTGCGTTCATTGGCTCTCCTCAGGAGGCTGATGAGTGAAGATAAACCCTATGGCAGAGCTCAGACAGAGTAAAAGCAGAGAAGATTATTCAGTGCTCAGTTTAATTTCAAAATGGAAATCTTAGTCTTGGGAAACTAGAGAGAAACTTATTCTTCACGTTTCTCACTCTTTTTACTTCTGCTACTTCTTTATCATATCTTTGGCACAACCTCCAAGAAAACTCTTCCACATGTCTTCATTCAAAAAAGAGAAGCAGTTTTAAATCTTCTCTGCAAGTGACATTTTTTAATTATTTCTTTATTGTGCAAAAAAAAAGAGCAGAGATGGAGGTACTTCATGGAGAGGGGAGGAGCCAGCCCGTGGGTGTGGTGAGAGTAAAGAGAGGGGAGGCATAAAGCAGCACAAATGTTGGTACCATGGGGAAGATGCTGAGCAGTGTGGGAGCACAAATAGGACAGACTGGAGTTTTGTGTAGACAAGAAGGATTTGGGTAAGGCATGCGTGTGTATTCTGTCAGTCCTGTATGGGGTGAATTCAGGGCTGCAGAATCCTGTGGCTCATTCTACAGCCAATATAGTAATTTTACTAAAAATTTCCACAGGAAAACACTATCTTTGAATAAGAAACTGGGGTGTCCTTTGAGGAAAAGCTACCTCAGAAATATAAGATTAAGTCAGTATTTTAAACAGAAGTGATGATTTTCATTTAGCTTTGTCTTAAACTGCTTTTCTCTTTATGAATAAAAAAAATGGAAACAACAATTATTGTGGATAAGGACAGGTAATACTTACAGTCTCACAGTCAGAAAGAAGAGACTTGCCTTTGTTCGGAAAGGTGAGGCTACTTTCAGAATGAAAAGTCTGTGTTAAATACTTGCCACCAGAAATTGAATGTCTCCCACATCTTTCACTGAAAAAAATGTTTGGGGGTTGGTTTTTCTTTTTTCAGAATATTCTTGTGTGGGTTTCTTTAAATAATATTTTATCAGTTTCTCCACTTCCTCACCAATACAAGAGTTTTAGACTCTGGGTTCCCTCTCCTTTCCTAAGCCATAGAATTTCCCCAGCACAATTCTGTAGGTCAGCAGTAGAGAAAAGGCCTCAGCTGTTAAAAGCTACACCTCCGAGTAATTAGCAGAGAGGACTGAGACATATGAGGAAAAGACAGAAAACAGATCAAAGTTTGCAGGAAATGAACTGCTCAGGTGCTAGGACTGCACACCATGTTTGAACTGTTCTGCTGACTGTAGTCTGATATTCTGGCAATTTTGTTTGATCAGACTGGTGTTCCAAAATGGTCTGCACTGATGTTCACTGGAACAGAAGAGTGTGAAATATAGTCTTATGTAAATAAGTAAAAGAAAGACTGATAATGTTCAAATAAAAAAAGGAATGCAAACACAAATTCCAAAGGATGATCTTGGTCCCAGGAACATCTCATTGCCTACCACTTTTTGTGGGAGGGTGTTCTGTGTATTTTGATCCACTTGATTTTTAAAATTTAGTGTACTGGATACAAGATTGCTGTATAAACCCAAAAAATAAGAGATGTCATGGGATAGAGGACATTTTAGAAGAGAGCAAACTCTCTTCTAAATAAGTCCATTTTTAAGTTGTCATCATGGAAGATCTTTACTATAGAAATTGATTCAGAACCAGAAATTAGACAGCTAGATGCTTTAGGTGGGGAAGAATTATTTAGGATTTCATTAAGATACTTTGGAAGCAACTTTCTGGTTGAGGACAGCAGAATTTGGGAAGTGAGATATGAGAAGTCTGTAGCAGGTCATAACAGAACACAGAAGTTTACCACAAGAAGTGATGAGTAATCACAGCAGACTTTTCTCCAAGTTACATATTGAGAGGCAGGATCCCATGACATAGAATTCATAGGGACCTAGAATTGTTTGGGTTGGAAGGGACTTTAAAAATCAATTATTTCCAACCCTCCTGTCATAGGCAGGGACATCTTTACCTAGATCAAGTAAAGTTGGATGGGATTTGCTCAAAGTCCCATCCAACCCAACCTTGGAACACTTCAAGGGATGGGGCAACCACAGCTTCTCTGTTGTGATGCCTCAGTATCCTCACAGCAGAGAATCTCTTCCTTCCATCTAACCTAAACCTACCCTCTTTCAGTTTATGGCCATTCCCCCTTGTCCTGTTACTACAGGCCTTTGAAAGGTCCCTCCTCAGCTCTCCAGCAGCTTGCCATTGTGAAGGCTGCTCTAAAGTCTCCCTTAAGCCCTCTCCAGACTGAACAACCCCAATTCTCTCTGTCTGCCTTTATGGCACAGGTGTTCCAGCCCTCTCATCATCTTGCTGGACCTCCTTGGGGTTCTCTCCATCACGCTCCCATCCTTCTGAGGTTGTGGGCTCCAGATGTGGACGCAGGGTTCCAGGTGGGGTCTCACCAGAGCAGGGGAGAGAGTGAGAATCACATTGCTTGCCCTGCTGGCCACACTGGTTTGGTTGCAGTCCAGAAAGCCAAGCACAGCCTGGCTGGGTGCAAAAGGATGTGTTTGACTTTCTGGGCTGCCAGAGGGTGTTGCTTCTCATCCACCAATAGCCCCAAGTCTTTCTCCTCAGGCCTGCTTCGATTTATTCTCCACACAGCCTGTGTTTGTAATTGCCGAGGTGCAGGACCTTGTTGAACTTCATGAGGTTTGTGCAGGCCCAGCTCTCGGGGCTGTCCAGGTCCCTCCGGATGATGGCATCCCTTCCCTCCAGCTTTTGGCTGCACTCAGAGCTCGGTGTTGTGGGCAGACTCGCTGAGGGTGTGCCCGGTCCCACTGTCCATGTTGCCAGCAAAAGTGTTGAGCTGCTCCTGTCGCAGCCCCTGAGCAATGGCCCTCACTGCTGCTCTCCAGTGGGACACTGAGCCACCGACTGCAGCGCCTGTGACCATCCAGCCAACGCCCTCTGGGGTGGGGTCTGGGTGTCTCCACTTCAGAGACAAGGGTGTTGTGTGGGACAGGGTCACCTGCTGTGTTTGTACAGGTCCAGAGATGGCACCAGTCACTCTTCCCTCATCCACCAGTGCTCTTGCCTATCATGGAAGGTCCTCAAATCTGCCAGTGAAGCCATGCTGACTGTTGAAAATCACCTCCTTACTTTCTATGTGCCTTGGTATAATTTCCAGGGGGATCTGCTCCATGATCTTGCCAGGCACAGAGGATGAGACTGAGCCTGTAGTGTCCCTGGGTCTCCATTATTTTCCTTTTTAAAAGATGGGAGGGGGTATGTTTCCCCTTTCCCAGTCAGTGGGAACTTTACCAAATTGCCACATCTGATTCAGAGAAAGGACAGAGTGGGACAGAGGATGACCTAGACAAAGAAATAATGCATGTAGGGGAACGAGTTAATTAGAAACATAAGGTGCATTTAATGTAAAGGAAGCAAAGTGGAGAGACTAGGATAGCTGAAGCCTGAGACATAGTTGAGGGTGAAGACATTGCCAGCAAGTGCAAATTAATATAAGCTTCAAGTAAGTGCCTGTTTCCACACAACAGCAAAGAAACTCAAGCATTGTTTGTTTAAGGTGCTATAAAGGATCCTCACAGCCTTGCTGGAGACTGAACCTTCCCTGTTTGCTGAGTTCTAAGAGACCCTAGGCCCTGCCTGTGGTTTTCAGTGTGGGTTATTGCAGTGCCATTTTACGTTAATTATCATAAATGTCATCAGATATTATATGACAGCCTCTGTGATCTGCTGTGTTTGAAGTGGTTTTACTCAGCTTAAAGTCCTTGGTGACAGCAGATTCCATGTTAATAACTAATTCAACAAGAAGTGTAGGAACTGCAAGGCTGGTTTTTAACTTTTAACCAAGTGCAGACAAAAATTAAATTTGTTCCAGGAACTTAGTTACCAATGATGACATGAATATCACAGTGCTGGAGTTCCATCTGGTACAAACTTAAGCTGACCCAGTTTTGTTGACTTCTCATGAAGATACCATAACTTTCTCCATGTGAGAATTCTCCTGCTGTCCCTTTCTGTGTCAGCTGAGAATCCTAAAGATTCAGATAGCTTGATAGTCTGCAAATAAATTAATAATCTTGGAAGTTGGAAATGGTTCTGGGAAAGGATCATGATTCTCTGTGTACTGACAGATCTGTTTCAGTCACAAAGTGCTCACCCAACAATGGTTTTGTCTGGTAATTTGGCAAGAAGGTAAAATTAAGGCAGGATTACGGCGTGCAACAGCCTTGTTCAATGTATAGGGTATTAAAACCAATTTCATTATTTCAGAGATTGCAGTGTCTGTCACATTTGTCAGTGAATTTCCTGCCTATTGATGACTATCCTAGAACCTAGAACTTCTTACAACGGTGGAAAAAGAATTGCAGAAATTTTATTGGCATATTCTGTAACAAATACTCAATTTTGCATACAGAGGTAGGTGAAAGAGAAAATGAAAGTATCCATAGCATCAATTTTTGTGCAGGCAGATGCAAAACGTCTCTATCTTCGTAGCAGATGCACTTTGATGTTCCTCCAGCTATTCAATTTCTTGATTCTCACAGAGTTCATCCAGCCTACCTGGAACATGATTGACAGGTCTGCCTCAGATTTGATTGTCTGAATGTTTGCAATTGCAGACTCTGTAAGCTGAGCTTTTGTGTTCCCCATGCTGTGGGGGCCAGTGTGCAGTGGTCATTTCCTAGCTCAGAGATCCCAACACATGGCAAGTCCCCCAGTAGAATGGCATCGTGCAGCAGGCTGGCTATGGAGATATAATTTATAACCTTTGTGGCAGCAAAGTGGCACAATGTGCTTCTAAAGCCTCTTCCTGGTTGTTCTGTGGTTAGGTGTTGCTTATTCCTAGAACCACCCACGCACCTGAAAGTCCTGATGAGAATAAATTTCCTTTTACACAACTCCTACTGGAGGGTAGATAAGGCTGAGGTGAAGCCCACATTCCCAGAGTCCTTCTCCGTTCAGGGAAGCTTAAATCAAATAACAAGACTGAAACCAAGGGACCTGACTTTGAGTTCAGAGCTGTTGTGAACCCTTTATACACATGTGTAGGTAAATAATAAATTATTACTCATGTTTCAAAGTACTGCTGGGGTTAAGCATAGATGATAAAAGTACTAAAGGCCTCCCTGCAGCCTACTCTGAAATTCTGCTTTCCATCACTTCTGGGAGTCCTGTCCTAAGAGCTTCTGCCCTGGGCTGGCTCTGAGCTGCCTTCAGACAGAGCAGCCGTGCAGTGAAATCAGCACAACACTGCACAGAGCCGGGGCACACCAACTTGTGTGTGCAACCCTGAGCTCCCTGGCGGGGATGAAAGAGCCCACCCAGCGCAATGCAGTGGCCTGTCAGCTTACTGGGAGCCAGCTCTGGGTCACTGACACACAGCAGAGGCACACAGCCCCTGCTGGGGTGAAATGCTGTGGCTCTCTTGACATCAGCATGAAGATCCTTAAAATGCGCGATGCTCACCTGCCCGGGCTCCTGGGCAGGTCCCAATGCCTGGCAGCTTCATTTTGTGCCACACTGTGGTTATGTTCTAGCCCAGCAAGGCTCCGAGATTGTGCAAGGGCTCACTTGAAAAAGTGCTCTGAGAGCAGATGACTGAACAGTGAGGAGGAAGTGGCTCAGAGGACCGGATGAAGTGACACACGGTTCATGAGAGGAAAGGGGCAGGAACGTCCAGATGAAACCTAGCTCCCCTCACTTCTGGATGCCCAAAGCACTGCACTCTGCCCCTCTTCTCTTTGGTCAGAAGGACACAAAGAAATGAGGAATTTTTAAGGCTCTGCTTGAACAATAGGAAGATGTTTCACTTCTCTGATGCCGTAGATACTTGACAAAGGAACAGGATATCTTCACTTGACAAGAGTGAGGCTATTTTTTTTCCCAGTGGTGATGTTCCCTAGCAATCTCCCACGATAGGCAAGCTAAGGATATGAAGGATATGAAGTTTTGCTGTTGAAAACCCTTTGCAGCACTCCAATGTGGCCTGGAAGTCTTCTAGCTCAGCTAGTTTGGGACTAACCTTGGCACTGCTTTGAATGTTGTGCTGTGTCTATTATCCCCGCTGTGTCTGAGTACTAAGGCTGTATGTGACCAATCCTCCATTATTTCAAGGATGACCCAGACTACGAAAACACAAGAAATCTGTGGGGAATTTTTATCTGACAAAAGTCCATGGAAGTTAGTGGAAAGAAACTTGAGGATGGAGAGATTTGCAGGGTGCAAATTAGGGTACTAATTTCATTTTCTGCAACAGATGCTATGCATGCAAAGAGAAGCAGGAGATTCTTCTGCCTGATTTTGTAGGTTTGGACAGTTATTTCTGTCTTTTTTTGCAGTAAGGGTGAGAGCAGATGATTCTAGTAGAATGGACATTCCTATTCCTATTCCTATTCCTATTCGTATTCCTATTCCTATTCCTATTCCTATTCCTATTCCTATTCCTATTTCTATTGAAGAAGTTCAAGTCCAGCCTCTGGTCATTCAAAGGTGCAAGACACTTCCTAATCTTCAGGAGTTAGGTGTTGGTTTAAATGAAGTACATAAAGCTTAGTATCTGTTTCAGTACTGTGCCTGCATTGTTCTAATTTCTCATGTTTACCATAATTCATCATTTATGTTTTATGCAGGCTTGCTTTCTTTCTTGTTCCAACAATATCTGGTGATAAGGATGTACACAGCTCATTTATGTGCTAATGTAAAATTATTTCCTTTTCCTGCCTTGAATCGGTATACAATGAGTTGAGGCTAGTCCATCACAGCTGTGTTAGGCATCAAATAGTTCCACTAAAGTTGGCTTAATTAAGATGTGTAAATCCAAAATCATCTCTGGTATAACTCCAGAGATCAGCTTATTCATCAAGCCTTGATTTTTCCTGGTAGTCTCAATTATTTCAATGTGCAGGATGGAATTTCCTGATTTCATGGTGCTGTTCTTGATACTCTGTGAGGAAGGCAGACTTGATCTGGGGGTTAAGGATAGTCCAGAGGTAAAGATCTCTCTTTCAGTTTTTCTGCTTGTTTGGTTTTTTTTGGGTTTTTTTTTCTGTCACCTTTACTTTTTATAAACGAATTGTAAACATTGCTTTTGTCTCAGAGAAGCTCCACACCCAAGGCCACATGTATTCCATATTTACAATGCCCGTGCTATGATGGGGATGCATACATTGGGAATTGGGAAGCCACGGGCTTCTCCCACGTAAGCAGGCTTGCTAACCAAGCAGTTCTTTTTTTTCCTGATAGTAATGTATAACAAGAAATCAGCCCTGCTTGCTACAGCAGAGTAAACGAGGCCTCTCTGGCACAGACTGGGGGTATATGTAATCTATATGATCTGGAAAACAGAGCCTGGATAGCCCTGAAAATTAAAAAATAATGTTCAGTTTGCTGTCTACTATTCATATAATTGCCAAAAAAGTGCATCTGCTTGGGTGGTTTTGGTCTGTAACAGCAATGGCTAAAACATGGGATCTCAGGACCATATGGCTCCATCTGGAGCAGAATTCCAAATATCACTTAATTTGGGAACTTGGCAATACTGACAACACTTCAGGTGAAGAAAAGAACATGATGGTACAACCCTGGTAGCGACAATAAATTTGGGGGTTTATGTTTTAATCAGGTCAGAATTTTTAAACTAAACATTGGTGAATACAAGTGATGACATTTGACATTTGCAACACCCTAGTGCTTGGTAAGCTTGTCAGAATAGTAGGAAGAAAAAGCCAGTGAGTCAGAAGCTCAAAAATTGCAGTTTGGAGACACGCTTCTTCATGATGCTCTGTTCTTTCTTTAGAAACTGCTGCAGCTACTCTTTGAGATTAAAATGCAGAAAATAGAATGAAACCACTAAAATCCAGGAAATGCTGCAACATGAATTTTGATGACACAAAAGTGTGGTACTGGGCAGAGCATTTTAAGCTTCCCACTTTGGGCTGCCTTCCTGAACCCTGTGCCCTTTGATTATAATGGGAACTCACAACGTGAGCCCTGCAAAAAGGAACTGTTTACCCTGATAAGCTATAAATACAAACAGCAGCTTGTTGCTACTTATGAGCAACACTAATGAGCTTTGCATGGCTTTCAGTGAGTATGCAGCAAGAGTACAGCAGCTCTGTTTTCTCTCCAGATCACATTTTCAATATATTATTGTGATCCAAATAGCTTCTGAACAGAGAATTAAATCTTCTGGGATTAAATATTCTGCTGGATTTCAGGGTAGGTGGGGATATATACATTTACTTCATCATCTAGACCAGCTTAAGCTTCCCAACATTTCCCTGCCAAGACCTGGTTCAGTAATACCACCTGGAAGAGAAAATGACTTGTCAGAAAGGGCATATTTAGTTAATGCCTTGAAATCACAGAGGGGTTTTTTGGCACATATTAGTATTTGATTTCTGTGAGAACCAAAGATCTAAACTTCAGTCCAGAAGGATCAGAACAAACAGAACAAAAGTTACTGGAGAACACTTGCAACGTGGAGTTCAGCCCGGGCTCTGTGCCCTGCAGACACATCAAATCTTTTCACAGGTAAGACACGGGTTTTGACAGGTACTCACTGTCTTGAGTAAAAAAGAATATCTGAGAGCTCAAATCATGCAACTCTCTTAAAAATACCTGGCCCAGGTGGCTGAAATAACTAATATTTGTTGCACTGGACTTTTAACCTGATGATGTTGACCACCCATACAGTCAGTGAGAAGGAATCTGTAAATGTACCAGCTGCCTTTTCCCACTGCTTGATATATCTGCTGAGAAATGTGTTACCAGCTCCTGTTTCACCACAAATACTGAAAGGCCCAGAAGTTACTTTAAAAGAAACATCTCACCAACGCTGCAGGGTTCTCCCACTGTGTCTGTTTACATTCCACCCTACTTTTCAGCTATTGTAGCAGCAGGATCTGAGAGATGGATCTTTTGTTTTCTTGCAGAGAAGAAAACCGACCCTAATCTAGGCCCTGGGTTTTGCTGGAATTCCCTGAGATCCAAAAGGTCTCTGTCACAGCTGTTTCAAAACACGTTGTCTGATAATCTTTATTTTCCTCATTGTTGGTGCATACGGCCAGGCAGTTGGGATAACACACATTTGACTTGTGGGTGATCTTAGCAGATCCAAAACCCCGCTCTAGTTACCCTTTCATCACCACCAGTGAGGAAAGTCACTGTTAACTCCAGTTACTGTGTTTGCAATCTCATTCCTGGGAGAAATCCAGACAAAGGCAGATATATGGATGTGAGCAAACCTTGATAGATACCTCATAGCCTTATGGCTGTTTTTCTAAGCTGGGCACTACAAAAACCCTTTTTAATGGTAGCTATAATCTTCACTAAAAATGCAATAAAGGATGGTGGTTGCGTTCTTATGTGATTAGTTCTTCAGCAATTCTTTCCCATTCTAAAGAAAAAAAAAGTATCTAAATCACTGATAAGATTAAGACAAAAGTTTGCATTGCCTCTTAGAATTACATGTCTGAATGAGGATTCAAGACTCCCATGCAATGGTGCTGTGAGCAGAACTCATTGAGGAGTGGTGACATCATTTCTTTTAAAGTAGCATATCCAGAAATATTCTGAGTTTTCATTTTTGGCGCTGAATCAAAAGGACACTAAAAAGGGATGCAGCCCTTAGAACTACTCTTTAAGCAGAAAAACTTTGTATACTTCATGTCCTCAGTGATATTTAGTTGGTATTTAGTTTTCAGAACTTGAATGTTTAGTTCATAACATATGTTTTTAAGTTTTTAAAGCTTGACACGAAGTTCTTACAGGTTTTTATTCCTCCCTTAAATCTGTTGTCTTAATGCCAGGTGAAGACAGTTAAATTCCAGAGGACTTACATCTCTGGTCAGCTCTTTCTGCCATGTCACCCAATTATCCTGGAGCATGTTCATCTTTGGAAGAGCAGTTCCAAAGAGCAGTCTGACTTGCCCGTTGCACTTGTGCTCCTCTCACACAAGGCACACAAGCATCTTTGGCACTTAATATTCAGGCCTGACCTTGTCTCCGTCTCACGTGGGTCTTGCACACAGCCTGGCTTGCGCCAGATTCCTGTTGGGCAGTACATCTCCAGCAACCAGAGCTGTCTCTCTTCGCTTTTGTGCCATGGCACCCCATTATTCTGATGGATTATTAAGTCCTTGAAGCTGGGGAGTTTCCACCCCGTGTCATTTAGCAGAGCTGGGCTTCCTGTACCTTCTTTGCCTTGCCTCTATTAAGGGGCTGATTTGTGGCTGATAAACCCCACAGCGAAGCTCAAATGGGCTAGGAGTTTATTCTTGTCTGTGTTTCCTATCAGAGAGACTTTTCTTATTCTGAGCTAGTGGAAAAAATACAGTCTTTCTTTAGCACTGAAAATGTGAAAATTACACAGTCTCTCCCCACTTCTTATACACAATGGTAACTCTGTACGGTTTCTTACGTTGGTGGTGTTGATGTTTTTGCAGTGAAATGGTGCTCAGGCATTAGCAAGAGTGGAGTTCTGAGCCAATGTCCTGAGAACTGAAAGCCTCCCAGGTACTCAATAGAACACAAGGAATGGAGCAGAGGCCATGGGCACCTGGCACATTCTCCTCAGGCTTGGGAACTGGTACCAATCCTCTTCCATATGCCTGTTCTGGTGCATACTGTCTACCTCTGGAAAATTCTGCATAATCAGAAGCAAAATCACATCAGGTGGGGGAGCCTGGAGCACTTGTCAGGCCGATTTGTCCATTGGATACTTGTCCAGTGGGAAGCTGTGCTGGAAAGAGCCCTCTGTTACTGTAATTTGCTCCTGCCCCTTCTGGTAATGATTGGCAGGCCTGACAGGATATCCTAGGTTTCTGTCCTTTGCTCCCCATCTCCAAAACACTGAAACAATCACCTGACTTATCCCAGTGGTAGAGAGTTGCTTGCTTAGATACATGATCAGCACTCCGAGTTCGAGTGGTCAGCAAGACCACCTTCATTCTGTGGACTTGATGTTCATGGGAATTTAAAAAATGTATTCAGGGCAGTGTAGCTTTCTGCTCCAGGGCTCTTTGTGGCTTTCAGTCACACAGCTGCATTACCACAGGGAACTAATAGCAACCCCAATCTAGTTTTGTGCAGTGGTACTGTGTCACTTCTCAGTGCCAAAGGAAAATTTTCTCTTTGTTCTGATGGTTGATTTGCACACCACACTGTCTTTTTGTTCAAGAAAGCTTCAAAAAGTCACTTTCTTTTTAAAACAGAGTTTGCACTACTTAGAAACCTTACTGGTGACACAGGCACACCTGTAAACCTGCATGCCTAGATGGTACCTCTTAATATATTTATCATTTCTCAAATACTTAATGAAACAAGGATGGGGCTGTGCAGAAGCTTCTTTTAACTAACAGTCAAACTACTGACTGTATTAGGTGGAAATCTTCCTTTTTCCTGTGTTCTTCAGATGTGCTGCTGACGAGAGAGCGGCCGTGAGGGAAAGAGCGTAAGAAATGTCTGGGGCACAGGGAATGTCAAAACCTCCAAAATCAGAAAGTAACAGGTTTGTCTCTGCTTCTTTCTGTATCCAGTCATTGATGTGGTCATTCTTCTGGTCATAAGAAACGAGCTTGTTATGTCAAGGCATGCAAAACAAAAAAAACAAAGCAAAGAGGTTTTTATCCAATACAGGCATATTATGGCTTTTCTGGTTGCAATTTCGTGTGGCTCAGTGACACAGGACAAAATCAAATGGAAATAAACCTGTCCACAGCATCTGCTTGTTTCCAAAGAACAAATTGATTTATTTATATCCCAGAAGCAAGAAGACCCATAGAATTTCTCTCAGTTGATAATATTATAAACTGAGGAAAACAGACTTTTATAACAGGAACTGTTGCACACTCTTAAGAGCTGACTGTATCCATCCTATTACAAGCACTCACTCATGATTCTGCATAGGACTTGCATAAATCCTACTTGTGAAAAAAACCCCCCATGGTATAGTTTCACCAGACTAAAAGGCTTTTCCTCCTGCTCATATTTCAGGGTGTTCTTTTCTGGATTAAAGCTTTTTAGCCTCTCCTTTTTAATCTAATCCCTTTCCAAAGTGACAAATGTCACTCGGCAGAAGTGAAAACTGCTGTGATTTCCACTAAGGCCACTGCATGAAAGAAAAGGGTCTCTGGATTAAGATGCCACCCTCTGTAACTTAACCTAAATTCAGCCTTGTTCTAGATTTCAGACTTCCTGTTTTCTATTGAGCAGGTAATTGCATGTAGTTTTGTAACTATAATCCCATGCATATTAGAAGTGCTATTGTGTGAGTAAACATGCTGAAGGTTAAGAGGTGCTTACCTAGCAAGGTACTGCTGACTTAGGATGGATAGAACGGAGCTCTCTGGAGAGCTCACACACTGAAAAATCAGGGGTGGATTTTTCATAGTCCTCTGAGAGACAGATCACTGAGTAAAGAACCTGTGGTCACAGATTTTTCTGCCTTGGCAATGGAAATTTTGAAGTAATGACTGGTTTTCTCACAAAAAGCTCCACCTACTCCTTGTTCACTTTGTACCATTTATGTGAACCTATTACATACTACATCAAAAATATGATAGGAAAAAATAGCAAAGAAAATCGTATGTTAAATGCACATTATTCAAGATTTGAAAATGAGGCAGTTAGAAGCAGTAAGAAAAAGCCCAAGCATTGCATAGCATATTTGCATTATTTTGCAGTCAGTAATTAGTCACAATGTGGCAGTGAACACAAACCGCAGGGAAAGACTGCAGGAAGAACTAACAGGGGACTTTGTTATTTTGACTATCTGAGCCTGGGCCTTCACTGGAATGACCTGCAGCTGAGGCAAACAGTGTCTGAAAAGAAGTAGGAGAAAAGAAACTGCAGGGGAAACAGCTTCATTAAGACATCTGGTGACAGCCTTTCCCTTTCTTGACACAGGTGCCATGCTGGCACTTGGAGCAGTGTCTTCTCCTGGTCTGAGGTGCGCTCTCTTTCCTCCTCCAAGAGAGTTCAAGAATGGATTATCTGTAAAGGGGCAAAGCTCCCAAGCCTGTTTGTGATCCTGGTGCAAAGCTGAGCCTCGCTGTGCCCCAGAGAAGTGAAACCTGTGGCTGGGTTTGTAGAAAGGGGCTGCTAAAAGAGATCCTCCCGCTGTCTTTTCTCCCATGCTCTGGCTGGATACCCCCATCTGCAGTGCTGATGTTACTGCTTCAATCTCAGCCTGACAGGCCCTAGCAGGGAAGGACCACAGCAACTTCTCTGGGGCACTTGGGAAGTTTTGACCCAGACTAGTGATGGCTCCTGGCTGTACCAAGTTGCTCAGACTCAAAGCTGAAGTACGAGTACACTTCTTAGTGAGGTGAATCCTGACAGTGTGTGCAAAGCTCAACTGATTCAAAGCAGCTGAATGCCTTCCATTTTGCTAGGTTTGTTTTCCTGTGGAAACTCATTCACCAGAGCTACTACAATATGTTTCTTTTATTTCTGAAAATAAGGCTGAGGTAAAGGCTAGGTTTGAAGAAGAAACGAAAGCAAAGATGCAATTAAAACCAACTCCAAGAGTCTAGATTTCTATGGTAATTTCATTTGCCTCAAGTCTCAGGCCGCACAGGTCTTCACAGCATTATTAGGAATGTCTGTAAGATAGAGAGTAATTCACCCAGGGCTACATTCACCAGGATAATGCCAAGTGCTGCATGAGTACAATACTTTGCTGCTGCATCATGAGTTGACATACAGAACAATTAAGCATCTGGGTGAATGTGGGGGAGAAATTATCTTCTTTTCACCTCCAACCTTTTCTCTGCTTCAAAAGTAGACTGAAAATTATATTTCTCTTACATTTGTATGAGAACACATTTATTGATATGCCTCCAGATATTTCTTTATCTGGTTATTCATATCCTGGTGCGTGAGACTACATAGACTTGCCAACGTCCTTCCTCATGTGTTTGTTGCATGTAAAACCAAGGTAACGGTTCTAAAATATGCTATCTATTCTTTAATCTCTGTCTTATGTGTCAGGCAAATAACAACACTTCTCTTTAAGGGCAGACAGAGAGTTTAAACTGAGCCAAAATAGCACTTGATTCGTTATGGGGGTATTTTTTTAATGCACTTTTTTATTGTTGGTAGACTTCAGGGAAGACTCAAAGCTCTTTCTTGAATCTCAATATTTAATTCCAAGGTGTTTTTGCTTGAAGCAAATTGAGGCTATCAGATATTCAGCATCTATCATAAAGGTACTTCCAGTTCTGCAGTTGTACATCAATGTCACTTTGCACTTTACTTTGTAGACTTGTCCACAAGAAGGTTGTAGAAGATCATGCTAAAAGTCTTTAGGACAAGGCACATAACATTCCCTGCACTCCCTGCTGCACAGAGCAGGTCCACTCACTACCCTGGTTACACAGTCACTGCTGAAGCCCATGTTATCACCAGTGAGTGCTGCAGTGACAGCATGAAACACCAAAAAAATCCTCACAGAAATAAGCTCAGTTAACTTTCTGCAGTGCACAATTTCTCTCACTTAAAATGTGCTCCTTCTCTTCCCCAGAAGGGGCTTGGGAAGACAAATGCCATAATGCTAAATGTCTCCCAGGGTGTGCTGCATGCCAATTAAAGCTGAAGAGCAGTCATGGCTGTAAACTCAGTCTAGCACGTTCCAACCAAATTTGTCATCACCATGTTCTGAACACACCAGCAAGAAGGCTGGTGTTCACTGAGAGGAAGGAGAGATGCTCTTGTCTGCTCTGGAGCTGCCCAGGAGCCTGTGCTGGAACTCTGACCCAGAATGCTCAGGTTGCTGTATGCTCCCTCCTGCAGAAGGATTTGGGATGGCTTTGAGAGTAAATAGAACAACGAGTAGGGATAAGGCTGATTACGGAACCCCGTGGACTTTGGTATGTGAATGTGATCTCTTTTACCCTCCTGGAGGAAAGAGATCCTGGCCTATTTGAATGGAAACCGTAGCAAAAGCTCTGAGATATTTTTCCTTCTGGCCGGAGACCTGACCAATCTGGAGAAAAGCCAAAGAGACACAACAAGTGGAGCTCACAAAGAGCGTGTCCTGAATACCATGGACACCGGGGGCCGTGCCTGACCTAGGGCACATCTTTGTTGGTATCTCTGAAATTGTGCCTTGCCCTGGAGCCTGAGAAGGGAAGGAAGGGAGATGCTCCTCTCTGTGGGGTCCCCTTGCATGTAAAACACCCCGTGAGAGCCAAGCAGAGCTGCGGCTTTGCGGACAGTCCGACCCCAGAGCGAGCCAGCGAGCAGAGCAGCTCTGAGCACCGAGGTTTGCAGGGGCAGGTGCTCAGAGCTGCTCAGCTGCTGCAGAGAGGAGAAGGAGCTGAGCACCTATTGCAGGCACACAGTTGGTGAGAGCTGCGGAAACTCAGACACCAAGGCAGATACAGCTATCAGCTAAAGTCCGTGTGGTTTTCTGCTCGCTGGCCTTCAGGTAGTTAGGTTACCATAAAGAATGAGCGGTATTTTTTTTCCCCCCCTTCTGAATTGTTTATTCTTCTAGCTTTTATCTCTGGGTGCATTCACAGTGTGTGTCAGCTCTGCAGAATGAAGACTCTGCTGTGACCAAACAGATGCACGGGTGAACAGATGGACAAATGGAGCTGGGTCTATAAATGGGAAAGGAGCAGTTTCATGGTGCTGTGCCAGCAGAATCGTCTGCATCCTGCTGGTGTCCTGCAGAAACCTCCTCAGGCAGGGATTTACACCCATTTATTGGCTTCACCAGAAAAGGGTGAGAGGCAGCAGGGTAGTGATAGAAAAGCTGCACAGGAGAGAGAGTGCAGTGACACAGCATTTCCTCTGTCATGGAAAACCACTGCATAGCTCACCGTGCTGAGACTGAAAAGTAGCAATTTTTGATCACTGATATTTAGATGAGTGTTTTGGCCCCAACTCCTTCAGTAGCTGATTGAGATGTGAAATGAGGCTCACAAAGCTTGAGGGATGGGGTCAGGCCTGGGTAGAAGCAGTGAAAGACCAACAAAGATCTAAGTCATGTTTCAGCTTGGACTTCTCAGGTCTCTGCCCTCTCCTCCTCCTTGCACTTGTCATGCAAGCTTAGACTTCCACTGGTCCAGAGTTCAGAGGCTTAGCAATGGCAGTACATCATCAAGTGAACATTAAGGGTTCCCTTGTGACAGGACCAGCAAGATGTGTTTAAAGAAATTAACATTCAAGAGCTGTGTCCTGTGGGCTGCAGCTCTCTGGGTTATGCAAAGAGAAAAATTAGTGTGAGCCTTAGATCTCAGGATTGGAATAATTTCTGTGCTTCACATAGCACAGAAATAACTGCTCAAGCTCAAAAAGAATTCTCTCCTTTTGTGAGAAACAAGGCTCAGTCTTTAAAATTTTTTAAAGTTTAATGAGGGATGAAAGCGACAGTACATAGAACTGGAGTGCTTGGCAAACTGCCAGAGGCACAACACTTCGCTTAAAACAATTTTCTTATATATTTTTTCATTACACTGGTTCATGAGGATTATACATATTGAAACACTCCTGTGAGTTTACAAGTTCCAGGAATTATTTTGCTTGGTTCGACCTTTGACTTGTCTTCATACCCTGTAGATGAAATTCATATTTTTTATTTCTTCTCAAGAATCTGTTCAGTTGTTTGACACTTCCTGATAACCTGGAGGGTTAATAGAAAATTCTTCCTTACTTTTTTTTTTCTCTCGGTATTTACTTTGCTGGTTCTTTTCACAGTTATCCTATCATGCAGATAAGATACTCCATTGAATTAACATAGCTATTTCACACAATCATCTGAGCGATTCCTACCATTGACGGTTAGTTACACAAATAAAAGCATTTAACATTACAATGCACAACGATTATCTCACTTTTAGTATTTTGTGAAAGCCTAAACTGTAATATCACACTACAATATATATAACCTACACACTGCATGGGCTACAAAAGCTGATGGATTACATTATATTAAAGCAGTTAAAAGTAGTTACAAACTGCTCTCACTTTTAATCATTGTGATTAATAATAATTTGCAAAAGCCAATATATAAATACAAAAGCCAACCAATATCTAGTTATTTGTAACACTTTTTGTTTGGTTTTTTTTGTTTGTTTGTTTTTTTGTTACTGTAGCTGATGGTGAAGCACTTCAAAATTTTTATAGAAAAAAGTAAGAGTTGCTCCAATTTATCTTCAGTACTGTGTGGTCGTCCTGGCAAGGTTGCTGCTCAGTAATTCCACACAAACATTTTTTCCTTGATTTATTTTATCCTAGAAGCACGCTACTTAAATACTAGGATACAACGTACCTGAAAAGGAACGGTCTCATTTTACACAGCATGAACTAATTTCCAATTGCATACATGCTAGATTTGACCTTGTACAAAAAGATTGATACTTGCACGTGTGATAACAGCAGCTGTAGTTGCACTAGAGAGAGGATGGGACACAGAGCTGTCAGGGTTGGGGAAGATCCAGCTTGCATGCTGTGCTTCTGCACAGTGACAGTGGCTGCCCTGTAGATGTTTGCTGCCTTCTTCTGAGAGCTCTGCTACTGCTGAGTTCTTGCTGCAGGCCACATCACTGACACAAAACAGGACTTTTTTTACCTCTGCTCAAGCCCAGACCCCTGTGCGGGTGGAAGCTGCCTCGGTTTGCACCAGTTTCACATTATCCTAGGAAACAAGGCACCAACAATGAAAGTGTGAGGACAAGGCTGTTGTGGGAATGCAATTTTGATTTCTAGGAGTGTAAAACCAGAATTCCTCCCTTTTATTTGTTAGAGAAAAAACAAAATACCAAAAAAACCCCAAAAGGCTTCATGTCTTTGGTCTCACATGAGCATGACCAGAGCTGGCCATACTCCAGCCAGCACCCAAAGGAGAGCATCCAAGAGCTCTGGCACAGAGTGGAGCTAAAGTGTGACTCAAAGACAGAAGTTAGCTCTGCCTCTGTTGTGTTTGCCGAGGAATTCAGGCAGCAACTGCCCCTTGTGCCAGAGAGGCCAGCTTAGACAGACTAATCAGCCAAGCTGCCAGAAATCCCCAGCAGTTACAACAGCAGCAGACCCGTTCAGCTCTCATGCAACACCTCTCGCCTTTCTATAATGATCCTGCCTTCCCTGGCTTTCTTTACCTAGCACAAAAGAGACCAAAAGTCTGGCTCTGAGCTGAGATGGGTATTTTGCCACTTCTTTAATCTTCATAGCCTGGCAATCTTTATTCAGATCCCTCCATCAGGTGGAAAACCCCTAACCATTCCCTTTGTATTTTTTTTCTTCTGAATGATTTATGGCAGCAGGAAGAGCCAGGTTTGGACTCCTCTCCCTTCTCCTCTGCTCCAACTGAGCTGTTCCACTCCTCAGACAAACCTCCATGAACATTTGCAGGACTGATGGGTTTGTGACAGACTGAGGTGACCGTGTGTGACATTAATTAGTACCAGAAGCCCTTCTAAGCTTCTCTGGACTGGCCAAAGGGGTTTGTGGATATTAGCAACAGTTTCCCATACATACCTATTAAAGATGGTGTAGAGCTGAAAAGCAGCCAGCAAGAAGAGGAGACTCATCAGGCCGGTGAGGCTGATGACACAGTGAAGAAAGCAATCATTCTTCTCTAAAAGGAAACAGATGCTCTTTCAGGTACATCTCACAGACCCTGTTTCCTTTGTGCCCCTGTCAGGATGGCATCTCCTGGACAAAGCTCTCTGCGTGCTGTATTTCAGAGGATGACCTAAGGCAGCTGGAATATAGTGCCAGACACAAAACTGGGAAGAAACAACATCTCCCCATGTCCTTGATGGAGGGAGCTTGTCTTTCACTGTGGCCCAGGCAGTGATCCAAGAGCAGAGTGAGGGAGACCTCGTGGCAGTCTAGAACTTCCTCGTGAGGGTGAGAGGAATGATGGTTGTGTCTTTATAAACAAACTGTGGGTCTGCTGATAGACAAGATTAACACCAAGAGATAGGAGAAACAATGGGTAGGATTCCACTGATTGATGAATGGGTAAAAGACATTTGCTTTTACAAACAAACCCTAGGTTTGCTGATAAATAAAACTGAATATTGAAAGGTGAAAGAAACAATGGGGAAGAAAAGATAAATTCCGTAAGAGTTAAGAATTAAAAGGGAGGGTGATACATTAGTGGGGAATTTTTAGGAAATTGGAATAAAAGCGAGGCTGCATCCTCTGAAACTTGGAGATTCCAGGGGAATGCCCCACGGCTTCTCCCTTTATTCGAATAAAGTAAAGGGACTCCTCTGTCTCCTTTTTGGACATAAACCTCTGACGGTCGTGGATTAATTTTCCTGATAAGGGGGACAAGAGGCACAGGTACTGATCCCGTCTCTTGGTGACCAGTGACAGGACCTGAGTGAAACGCCTGAAGCTGTGCCACAGGAGGTTTTGGTTGGATATTAAGAACAGAAAACATGTATTTTCATCCAGAGGGTGGCTGGGCCCTGGAACAGGCTCCCCAGAGAGGTGGTCACAGCACCCAGCCTGACAGAGTTCAGGAAGCGTTTGGACAACGCTCCCAGGCACACGGTGCGATGTGGGGATTGCGCACGGCCCGGAGTTGGATTTAATGATCCCGGTGCGTCCCTTCCAACCCAGCACATTCTGAGCCCCCACAAACAGCCGGGCCCTGGCATCTCCTGGGGCTGTGTGGGCCCGCTGCGGCCCCGGGCATCTCCTGGGGCTGTGTGGGCCCGCNGCTGCCGCGGGCTGCGGGCCGGGCCTCGCCGCCGCTGGCCGCCCTGTCCCAGGTGCTGCGGCTGGAGCGGAGCCGCCGCACCGCCCTGGTGTTCCCGCTGCAGAAACTGGAGCGGTACTTGGCGCCGGGCATCGACACGGCGCCGTTCCGCCTGTTCCAGCCGGGGCTGGCCGCCCTGCAGCGCGCCGAGGCTCTCTTCAGGTCTGACCGCGGGCACGCCATCGACTACGTGAGCTCCGCCGTGCGCATGGACCATGCCCCGCCGGCCGGGCTGCCCGAGGTCAGGCGAGCGCTGCCCTCGGCCCGGGAGCCCCGGGCTGGGCTGAGCGGGGCTGGAGTGCTTGTGCGGCTGTGTCGGCGGCATGTGGGGGGGCGCTTGCCGCCGCTTCTCGGAAAAAAATGGTTCGCTGCTTCTTGTTGTTGCTGCCCGTCGTGCAGCTCGGCAGCCTGACGCGTCCGTGGCGCAGGACGCCGCTGTGCCCGGCCGCCGGGAAATGACCGCGCCTGGCTGCAGCGAGAGGGGGCAGCTGCACATGGGCCCTCTCTGCCTCTCTCCCCCCTGCAGGTGTGCTTCATCGGCCGAAGCAATGTGGGGAAATCATCCTTAATCCGGGCCTTGTTTGCGCTGGCTCCAGAAGTAGAAGTTAGAGTGTCAAAAACTCCGGTGAGTGACGGGTTTTGAACTTCCCTGACTTTCGGTAAGGTACCAGCCCAGAGGACAGCTGAGAAGGGTGGGAGGGAGCGAGCTCCTCAGTAGCTCGAAGGGACAGACTGTGCCAGCTCTGGTGGCCATCCTCATGGCTGGCACTGGCCTTGCTCTAGCCAGGAAAAGGCAGAAGGAGCCCAGAGTAGTTCTTCAGGCAGATGAAGGAGCTGCACAACCTGAGCAGGTGTGCTGTAAAGCCCTTTGAGAAGAACCAAGCTCAGAGACCCATTAAGGTATTTTTAGTCTGTTTTATAGACAGAGATGTGTAGGATTGCTACATGGGTAGGAGGCTGGACAGTTTAACCGTTCTGGAGGGGCACGGATCTGGTATAGAGATGTTTTGCAGAGCATCTCCTAGTACACTGTAAAGAAGCTTTTTTAAAAACCTCCCCTCTGTTTCATCTTGCCTAAATCCTCTCTTCAGGGCCACACCAAGAAGATGAATTTCTTCAAAGTAGGGAAGTACTTTACTCTGGTGGATATGCCAGGATACGGCTATCGCGCCCCGCAGGACTTTGATGAGATGGTGGAGGCCTATCTGCAGGAACGGCACAGGTGAGGGACCTACCTTACCTACAGCACAGGGAAAGCCAGACAGACACCCCGTACGGTGTCACGGAATGAGGGGACAAAATGCACAGGGGTAGCTCCTTCCGTTCATTGCTTCTGCCATAATTTTCCCGGAGACTTCTGCAGTGTCACTCATTCATGCTCAAACAGATCAAACCAGCAGGAATGACGGAGGTGCTGCTCCATGCTGACCCTCAGTTTCCATGTGTGGCTTTTCTTGGCTCTCCCTGTACCCAGATCCCATGTTACTTGGTTTTGCTTATGAATTTGGAAGTAGCAGAGCAGGCTACTTGGAATACTATGGAATAACGGTGACAATTACTATTGCTTGTATTTCTGGCAGCTTGAAGAGGACTTTCCTGTTAGTTGACGGTGTAGTTGGACTCCAGAAAACAGATCACATTGCAGTAGAGATGCTGGAAGAGTTTGGGATTCCTTACGTGGTAGGTAATGCTTCATTCTTGGGTTGGTTATAAGGTACAGGTACTCTAAAAGTGTGTACCCTCCAGCTGAGCTTATGCAAGTTGACCTACTTAAGCAGTAACCACACACTTTTTATTATTAATAAAATAGGTTTATAATGTGTAGAGGGAGACAAGTGGTATTTCAGAGGGGTTTTTGTGTGGTTAATTAATTTTTTTTTTTTCAGTGCTCAGCTTGAGCAGTTTGAAAAGGCCCACTCCTTATGCAGGTCATAGAAGTGTTTTGGTGAACTGTGTTAGAACATTTTTCCCCCTAGAAATGACCAGAGCTTTCAGAGTGCTTTGTAAGATGGTCTAGGACTCTTACAGATATTCCAGGTTAACAACAAAATAATCTTACTTTCTTCTTTTAACCCTCCCTTTCTGGATCCATGCAGATGGTGCTAACAAAAATTGACCGAACTTCCAGGGGAGTATTGTTAAAGAATGTACTGGAGATCCAGGAGTTTGTAAAGGAGAACACTCAGGGATGCTTTCCTCAGCTGTTCCTGGTCAGGTAAAGCTCCTCTCCACTGCTGCTGTTTCCTTTCTGGTGATGACTTCAGTGGGGCAAGATACCTAAACCAAGTTGCTTGCTCTAGAAGCAGCACCTTTCTGTGCCCCAAGGACAGAGGGTGAGCTGCTGATGGGGAAATGTCCCTTTCCTTCTTCCCCCTTCTCTTCAAGAGAGTGGAGTTTGTTTCCAAGGGTCTTTCTTCCTTTGGCCTCTCTCAGAGCAGAGCAGCAGTCCCTGTTCTGCATGGTAGCAGGCTTTGCCATTTTATTTGGAATTCTGGTAACATTAAGAGCAGTAATTGTTGAATTACACAACGCGTTTGGAGGCTTTTCCCAAGGTGTGCTGTGGGACGTGTCACTGAACACATCCAGTGGCTGTTTGCCTTTGTTACTCCAAGACACAGCAATATCTGGCACTGAACATCTTTCCCCTACTGTTTCCACAGCTCTGTGGAGTTCTCGGGGATTCACCTGCTCAGGTGTTTTGTAGCCCATGTTACTGGAAACCTGCCCACTGTAGAGGCCAGCTGAAAAGACCTGCTGATCTGCTTGGCTCATCAGGAACAAAAGGTACCAAACCCCCAGAGGTCTGGGGTTTTTGTTGTAAATAACCCAAGTTACTGTATGGTATTTTTGATTAAATTAGTACTTATAAAGCTAAATTTTCTCATTATTAAGTTCATTGGTTCAGGAAATTTGCAATGTGAGTTAATCCAGGTTATTATAAAACTGTTTCATGAAACCCACATGGACAAAAAATGTAAGGAACCTCCTTAGAGAAGGGAAGTTTTAATACAGCATCCTCCCTACACTGAAATGATCAAAAATCTACTACTCCAAGCCTACCATCTTATATATTTAGGATACTAGAGACAGTCTAGAAATATCATTAAGTTTATTTAATCTAGGAAAGAAAAACTACAGCCCCAACATTAAGCAAACTGTATTGCCCAGATGGACTGAATGATACACAGAGGTTTACTTCTCTCAGCTGGGGGGGTAGGGTTAGGATAGCAGGGGCCAAAAACTTAACTCCTGTGTCACCTGCCTGCTCTAAGACCATGCAGAGTGGAAATAGTCAACCTCTTGTCTATGAAGGTGTGTTTGGCAATGTACAAAAGCTTGTATGTTTTATTTTTGTAACTTTTCTGTGTCCTGTATTCAGTAGGTGGAGTGGGGTAGCATGCCTTGCTTGCAGACACTGAGTTGTCCCTGTTCCACAAAGATGAAGGAAAGAACACATCTTTAATGGGATCTGCTTTTCCATGAGTGTTGGCTTGAAACGGAATGCAATAAAAGGCTGACATCTAGAGGAGCCCTGTCCAGCACACCCTCACGAGTTAGTGCTGCATCCACCTTCTATGCTGAGATCCAGCATGAATTTCTGCAGCTCCACTTGGATGAATTGCCAGATCTGAGGCACGCCCTCCGTGATCTGTACTGGCTCTACCCGACAGAAGCACAGCATTTCTGTTGCTGAAGCACTACACATGTGCCCTGTACTCTTTAGGGGAACTGCGTCCCGCAGCAGCTGTGTCTGTCTAAAAGCACCTGGAACTGTCCAGCCACAAGGCAGATCTGGATAGAACAGCCATCAATAGCAGCACTCATCCAGGAGAACTTAGGCTGAAGCTGTGAAGTTGCCTTTGTCAAAAGGCACTCAATCTTTGCCATGTCTTAACGTGGCCAAATGTGGTTATGGAGTTGTCAAAGTTGCTTGTATTAAGTGTTAAAACCTCAAGAAAGGAAAGTTCTTTCCTAAACCACTCTTGTCAGTGCAAAAGGACTAGAAATAACACTTCCTTTCCTTATGCAATTTCTTGTAACACACTAGACATGAGACAAGATCTGTTTTCAACATACGTGCAAGAAGAGGAGAATGTGAGGAGTGCAGTAAATGTGGCACTCTAGCTTCTCTATCTTAGCCATCAAAGCCTGTTAATATTTTATCTCTAGTCCTAAGGGTTGCATGATCCTAGAAATGAAGTAGTGGCTATACAGATGGAACAGGTGAAAGTGAGCACTTCAGGAAGGGTCTTTTCCCTTTTCCTTTTACTAAGTAGCATCTTAAAACGAGGATCTTCCAAAAACATCAATCTCATCAAGGCTGTAATTTTCAGGCCTTCAGCCTTGACTGAAAAGCCTCTGAAAATAACCCTGAATATGAAAAAAAAGTGCAGTTCTGGTTTTAGTCCCTCTTCAGAACAAAATTCCTTACATTACATTACAATCTCTTACAGTGCTAGGGAGTCTTTTGCTAACCACTTAAATACATTAAATATGTCCAGTTAATCTGTTTGTATAAACAAACTTGATGTGTGTGCATTAGGTGCCATCTTCTCCAGAAGAACCATTTACCTCTGGGCACATCTTGGTTTTATTCAGAAGTGCTTCAAATACTGGAATAACTCCTGCATTTTGCTCAGCCATTCGCAGGAGAGAACACTACAGTTTGATTCTTGAGTGTGACAATGCCCCTATGACAAAACAGTAAATAAAGTCAAGTCTTCTCTAAACAGCAAAACTCATATTAAGTGCCTTTGTGGGAACAGGCTTTGGGTAGGCAGGTGTCTTGACACAGGACCGGACTTTTTTTTTTGCCAGATTCTTAAGGAACCAGCTGAGTTGCAGAGTGAGCTGCACTTTCTCAGGCCAGGAATGCAAAAGATCTCCCTTTCCCCCTCATTGATGAGTAGTGGATGGCCTGGCAGCATACTGATACAGTAGAGCTCATTTCTCTTTTAAATTCAAATGTCTTTGGTTGTTTGCAGTGCATAAGCTTCACTTAAGGCTCTTGTCATTACCTGTTAAAACTTTGCCTCTTCTACAGCTGCCTCTTATACTTTATAAATAAAATGATGTTGAGTATTAGCTTCCATGGAACAGGATTTCATCTTGTGCATCTTCCCATGTCTTCAGCAGCACTACTCTCTCCATTTTCTTCCCCTTCTGTGTCTTGTGTTTGATCTGGTCTGTGGCCATAACCCTGACACTACAAAGGCAGTATTTTTACCACAGTGTCCGAAATTGGAACATTGCAGACTGGACAGGTACACTAGTAGATCAGTAAAACCTGGTTGAATAATTGAGCTCAGAGCATAGTCCAGTTGCATGGCAGACACAAGTGGAACCCAGCAAGGACCCGCTCTGGAATGTGTCCAGTTGAACATCTCTGTGAGTAATCTGGAGGAGGTGCATTGCTAAAACGTGCCTAGGACACCAAACTGGGGGCAACAGTGGACATGCGAAAGGAACTGACAGCAGCTGTATGAAATAAAACAGGACTGGAGCACCTCCCCTACAAAGGCAAACGGAGTTGGAGCTGTCCCCAAGGTGGAAACCTCATAGCAACCTCCCAGAATGTGAAGGAGACTGAAGAGAAGCCAGAGAGGGCCTCATCGGGAACTGTAGTGACAGGACAAGAGGGAAGGGGCACAAACTGACAGAAGAGACCTTGGGCAACCTGGTCTCGGGGGGATATCCGCGTCCATGACGGGGGTTGGGATTAAATGATCTTGAAGGGCCATTATTCCAACTCCTTTACGTGCTATGATTCTGTGAACACGGGCAAGTGTGCCTTGCTGAAGGCAAGGAAAAAAACCCCTGCCAAGCGAACAAACCGGCTGTGGAGAGCCACCCTTTCTGCTCTCGCGGCTGACCCTCTTCCGAGCGGGCGACTTAACAAACAACACTTCCCGAGCCCACTTTTCAAAGCGCTGTGCCCCGAGCTGGCGATGCCGTGTCCCGGCTCGGGTTGGGTGCCCGGCTCCCCCTCACAGGNTGGCGGGCAGGGCAGGAGGAAGAGGCTGTTCTCCAAAGAGCGTGAGTCGGGCCGGGTCACTCAGCTGAAACNCGGGCGCTGACCGCGGCCTCCCCTCCGCTGTGCCCGTGTAGTTCGAAGAGGACGCGGAAGACGCCGGCGGGGGCCTGGATGGCGGGCAGGGCAGGAGGAAGAGGCTGTTCTCCAAAGAGCGTGAGTCGGGCCGGGTCACTCAGCTGAAACCCCGAGCGGACGGCCGTGGGGGGGTTCCAAAACTCACTTCTCCTTAGCAAAACAGCTGCTTTCATAACGTGCCTGGGCTGCAATTGCAGAAATCTGCCACGTAGCCCCCCCTCAAAAATACTGCTAGCGCATGCTCTGAGCCCGGCTGTGCCCAAAGCCAGCTTGCGCTGTCACCGTGCAGCGCTTTGCAGCCTACACGAATATTCTGAGAGCCTGTCCTCAGACTTGCTTTTCTGTACGTATAGCTCCTGTCCCTACACGGGTTTTGTTGGCTTCTGTTTATTTCCTGTATGTTTCCTCAAGAACTGGCCTGACAGGCGAGAGGCGCGGGAATGTGCAGGCCGGTGAGCTCTAACTCGATGTGTGCAGCGCTGAATGGATGAAAGCAGCCTCATGCCGAGTTTCTTTGTGCAGTAAGGTGCATGATGTATGGATTCGGGGACGACCAGAACCCTTACACAGAGTCAGTGGACATTCTTGAGGACCTGGTAATAGAGTTTATCACTGAAATGGTAAGTCGGCTCTAGATGGTGTGGTCAAATCATCCTCACCAGAACTTTAGATTTCTGAAGGTTAATACCACTGACCTGATGCTGCATTATCCCAGGCCCCAAACGCATGGCATTAGTAGGAGAAACATAAACTTGGATTTTGTTTTTCCAAGATTAAAGCAAAATTTACGCCTCTTGCTCCATGTGGATTTAGAACGCTGAAGTCTTTAAGTGGCAGTGAGATTGGTATTGTAGGATGGGAAATACCCACCTGACTCGAGTTCACTGCAGCATCTTTGTATGTGCAGCTGACAGAAGGCTCAGATTTAAAAGTTCATCAACTTTTTGTGTTTGTGTCTGTACGTGGATGGGAACTTAGCTCTGCCCTACAAAAGAAATGCATTCCTGGGCCTGAGGCCATTTCTGTTCTAGACCCGGATACCATTTCTCAGTATCCAAACATTCCCCTTTCTTTTGAAAGGCTGGTCTTTGCTATCCTTGTCAAAACGCCCTGCACTGTACCCTGATCTGCTTACATCACATTGCTTCCAGGTTGTGCCCAGTCTTCAGCCATTCCCCGGCTGGGTGTCCTGTGTGTAACCTGGCCTTAGCTCTGATGCCATTATGTGATGTTCGAGGTGTGACAGGCGCTGGGGACAGCGGAGTAAGCCCAAGATTTACTGGGAAGTTCTCCTGTGACTAGGATGATGGTGTCCAGAACCTGCAATTGTTAATTTTTTTTAATAGGAAATAAAGTGGAATTGAGGGCTTAAAAACCCACCGTGGCAAAGGAACGCTGCTGACTTTTTTCCCCCCTCTTAACAGACACACAAGGCCATGTCCATCGGGCGGCAGGGTCGGGTACAGGTTGAGGACATTGTCTTTCTAATACGAAAGGACCCCCGGAAGTTTGCCCGAGTTAAAGACCTCCTGACCATGAATGAAGAACTGAAACGAGCCAGAAAAGCTTTCGATGAAGCCAACTACGGGTCTTGATTCTGCACACAGGCTGCACTGGGGCATTTTTTGGGCACCTGCTGTCCAGTAAGAAGGAAGAGCACGAGTGTTGTTTGGAAGGGTTATTCAGGATGGAGGTCACTGCTGGCATGTCTGCCCTCACTCCCAGCCTTTGCTGAGAAATATTCGAGCAGCTGAAACATGACCTGACTGTATGTGGTATACTTAGGTTTTTTTATAACATTCGATGAAATGAGAAAAAGAGCTCTAAAAATTCCTGCAGGGGCAGGAGTCTGTTTGAAGTAGGCCTGTGTTGAATCAGATGGCTCGAGGGCTGATGACTCAGGATTGTCTAAAATTGTTTCAGTTGTCATTGGGTATTCCTGTGACAGGAAACCCAGAAACGGATCTTGGTTATCTGTATGAAGACCTTGAGCCTCAACTCCTATCAAAATTGTGCTCTTTGCTCTGTATATGCTTTCTGAATAAAAGATGTGTTTGTGCCCCCATTTCACAGCTAAACGTGCATTGATCCGTTCACCCCAGGTGGGTTATGCAGGGTTACTGGTGCAGGGCAGGGCTCTGCTTCCCCCTGCTTCTGGAGCAGCTCAGGGAGGCAGGGTCAGGCAACTCCTCATTTCAGAACAAGCACAACAGATGCTGAAACAGCAAGAGTACTGCACGTCAAGGCTGTCCCCTCTGTAAGCAGCACAGAAGGAAGGGTGTGAGGCATGGAAAGGTGTTGGCAAGTCTTGTCCAGAGCAGCAGTGAGTGACCAGCTGCAGCCTGCTGTCCTGGATGGTAACTGTCTGCACTGTGGCTTTGACAGCAGCTTTAATGTGTGGTCAAGCCATGGAGAGGGGGACACTGAGCAAGGATAACAAAGTCACTGTTCCTGGACAAGGGCAGGTGAAAGCATGGACACTATTCAGCTATTGAGAATACCTTTAAGATATAAAAATCAACCATAAAAAAAAACTGCTTTACAAAAACATGATAAAATGGTTGCTACTTTCTTAACAGAATTCAGGATGCGAGTTACTGAGACACCATGAGGGTTCAGAGGGGTTTACTTGAACAACAAAAAAAACTGGTATGACTTGGTCCCTTTCCTCCTTCAAGTCTAGGGTCAGACACCTATTGTTGCAAAAATAGAATCAATATCTGTGTTCTCATCAACTTCTTTCCACACAGGGCCAGGGCTTCCTTCCGGCAGCAGCCGCTTAGGGGTCCCTGCTGTGCTTGGTCTGACACGCCCCGTCCCAGGGCTGGCACGTTCCTCCTGACGCAGACACCCCTCCTGGTAAGCCGGGAGGACGGGCGATGCGCTCTTCTCACAGACCCCGAACAGCTCGCGAGGCTGTGGCGCAGCAGACTTTGGAGCTGTCCTCGGGAGAGCAGATCTGCTTGTCCTTGGGCACAGCCCCAACAGATGCTGCTGCCTGGGCCAGCACCTGGGTCGTGACCCGTGCAGGAGGAATTTGCACACAGATGTTTGGACACAGCGCAGCTTCTTCTTCAGGCTTGAGGGGAGCAAAGTGCACAAAACAGAACTTTAGTAAAGGGTTCTTCGGTTGGGGTTTGGAGAGGTTTCGTTATTATCAGTCTATAATTTTCCTTATCACACCAAGGGAATAGAACAGCATCTTGTACAACAGTAGCCAAGGCAGTCTGAATAAAGACAACCCTTGCCTCATACGGTTGTTACCGTGACACCTGCAGATGATTTCAGTTGCATTTCAATCCTCCCTCTCTCCTAAGTATTGTACATTTGTTAGGCTTTTAAATCCTTTTTAAATCTCAAGTGACTAAAGCTAAACAGAATGCCCACGGTCAGCGTAACCCAGTAACCTGAACTAGTGATCCTGAGTTTTAAAAGAATGGCTTTGGCCACTGTCTTTCATTCTACCACAGCAAAATACATAATATTAAAACATAGAAGTGTTAGATGCAGAAATCCTACCCCCGTGCAAAACTACCTGCATCCTCGAGCCTCCACATGGTGCAGCCGGTTGCTTTTCAACAACTTGTTACGTAGAAAATAAGCTTCTGCTTTGAACTTGTTGTTTTTGCACCACAGAATAGCTTTTCTGAGTGCCTCTGACAGCTCCCCAAACGATGCAGCTGTTTGGACCATCTGTACAAGAGACCTGGCGTGCTGTGATTTTGCTATCCGAGACAAAAGTGGTGACGACTTTGCTTTAAAAGGTGTTGATGCAATGCTGAGACCCTGAAACAAACAGTAACAAACAGCCTTTTAAAAAGATGATGCATCTGATCCTTTCTGCTGGAAGGGAGCAGAAAACAGGGACTTTTGTGAGAACATTCCTTATTTTCCAAGAAGGAAAGGGAAGAGCAGTCTTGTTTTGTGGAATACAAGAAGAGGCAGATATTTAGAATTTGTATTCCTGTCTACAACTGACTTGCTCTCTGGTCACTTCCCTTGACAAACCAACAAATGCCCAAACCCCTAAGCAGAAATAATTAGTGACTGATTTTCTGTGCAAAGCTTCCACACTAACCTGTTAGCTAAGCAAAAATAAGGCAGGAAAAGGGGACATTTCCAATCAGGGATATTGTGTTTCAAGTGTAAGAGTCTTTAAAATAATTAAAATTATCAGGTAGTAGTGATAATAGTAATAATAATAGTAGTAATAATAGTAATAATAAAACTATTGTGTTAAAAAACCCCAAACCACCAATCTATCATGTAAAACAATATCATACAAACCTCTTGTGCTGGATGTCTGTCTGGCCTAAGCAAGCTCTTCACATCGAAGCCTGGGTGCTTCCCTACAGAGAGAGAGGAGAGTTCCCATGACAACACCGAGACAGTTTCATTTCTTTGCACAGAGCTGCCACAGAGCTCTCGGCAGGATCCACACTCAGCATTTCCAGGCAAACTCAAGGGGACTACACTTGTTGTGCATTGCAGCTGGCGAGGAATGAAGAGCATGCAGAGCTTTATAGATGGCTGCAAAGGAGAACTGGATGGGTGAAAGCTTCACACAAACCCGTGTGACGCACTGCCATAGCCCTGACTGCAGAGCAAGACTTGGGCACAGCTCAGAACCAGCCAGTACAGGATATCCTGTGCCTACATCCTGTACCTACAGCCTTACCTGCTGTGGCAGGGACTGCAGACAGTGCCCACGGCTCCTTAGCCATGCAAAAGCAGGAAAGTACAAATAGCTATTTTCAGGACCTGTATCCTGCACTCATTACCTGCTTCTCTCCAGGCTGAATCCTGTTTAAAAAAGAAACCCTCCCCCCAAAAATCCTGATACTGCCATTATCCACAGCTTCATAAAGGCAAGGGCACATGCACATTCTGGGAGTTTGTACCAGAACCACCCTGTGGGGAGCAGAAGGGCTTGGCCCCGTTGCAGTGAGTCCCTGAGGTGTCAGAAACCATTGCACGGGCACAGAGCTTTACCTCTCCTGGCTGTGGGCACCACAACTCCAATGTCCACGGCGCACGGGGTGCTGTGGTTTTCCACAGCACCCGTACAGGTCTCAGCTTTTCTCTTTTTCCCAATCTTTGATAGTGCCTCTGGCATTGCTGGGAAGAGTTTCTTCATCCAGCTGGTGGATTTTTTAGTTGTAAGCATTTTAGCTTTTTGCTTCTTTGCCTCAGCAGATACGTTAACTCCAAGGAAGTCGCCGATATCAGAAGGGAAGGTAAAGCCCCTGATGTAAGGGGCCTGTTGGGTCTCAGACACCAGCTGAAGCACTGTCGACAGGGCACTGTACAAGGACACGAGGGTCTGCAATACACACCTGTACTGAATCCTGAAGACAGAGGACAGAAAGGTACTGGAGTCTCCTCTAGCAAAACATGATGCTCACTGAACAACCACCTTCAGCTCAGGTGCCCTTTCCCTATTTCCCCTGGGTACAAATTTATACTCCCTCACCCTGCTTTCCTTAAGTGTGAGCTTTAAGGAACTGCTCCAAGTGACTCCACTGGTGAATTCCTGATCAGGAGTCCCTGTGCTTCTCTAGAGTTTTGCTGAGTGCCACACTTGGGGCCCATCAGGTTCTTGGGTCACATCCAAGCTGCCGTGAGGTCTCCCCACAAAAGCACCCTGCACCAACCCAGGCCCGTTGCCATACAATTGCCTGCTCTGTGTTTCCTGGAGTGACAAGATTTACTGTGCCACAGAAAGTTGTTCTAACAATGTTGTTATATCTTCAGCTACAGACAGCAGTTACTGTCCTAGAATGAGAGAGACCAGAAGAGCAATTTCCCCAGAAAACTCAGCAGTGTACTAGAAGATGTTTAATTTCAGCGTGAGGCAGGATTGCTCCTCGCTGCACTGAGCACCGGCTGTTTGTGGCAGGCTGGCAGCAGCGCTGTGATTTCATCAAGCTGCAGACAGTTTGCTCAGATCCAAGAACAAAGCCTTCCACACAGTGTGGAAGAAGTCTCTCTCCACTTGTACACCTCTGCAGGTGCAGGAATCGAGTCCAAAGGCACGGAGGGACCTCCCTTCTCCCACTCCCAACTGAATGAAGCTCCCTAATTACAAGCCCTTCTCCCTGACAGGCACATCAAAGAGACAGACACAAACAAGGCAGACTTTTGAACACACAAACCAGAGCCGGCTGAGGAGCCCCGAAGCCACAGTGTTCAGGAGTATGAATTCCTCTGAGCAGAGATGCTTAACGGACAAGCTGAAGATTACAGCAGTTAAGGCAACAAACCAAAACAGCCTGTAATGAGGCTGGCTGAACACACCAACTAGAGGCAATTCACTAGGTGATATCCTGGAATCATTTGGGAGATGAGCATCCAAACTTTGGATTGCTCAAGGCCAGAGCAGCTGCCAGCCAAACAGCTTGAGGTTCCTACATAATAACTTGAAAAAAAGGTGTTTGGCTAGCACAGAAACTTCAAGTTGCACGTATGAATTGCACAGCTGAGTCCATCAGCAGGACAGAGACCTCATTTTGGTCTCATGAGGTGCGACTGGTAAACTCAAACAATGTTTTTGTGGTGAAAAAAGGATACAGAAAAGCTTTACAGCAACAATCCAGCAGACGTAGTATGAGCTTCGAGCCTCCCAAGACCTTCAAAGCCACCGTTTCCAGCACAGGCTGGCTGGGAACCAAGCACTCTGCGTGGGCTTGGGATGCATTCTTCCTGTGTTGATACAGGGACGAAGAGCTGGTTATGATCTAGCATCCTTTAGCTCTGCAGGTTGAGTTAACGGGTAGTACAGGATATGGGATCACGACACTTACTTGGGAATCAGTCCTAGCAGAGTTTCCAGGCAGCCCACCAGATCCATTTTCCACAGGCGCTTCAGACATTGCTCTACCTAGGAGAAAAGAGAACTCCTCTGACTGGTATTTTGAGAGACCGAGTGCCCTGGTCTAAGAGTTGTCACTATATTAAATGACAGCTTCTCCTTATCACTTTAACAGCCCACACTGCAGGTTTGTGTGGTAGGATGTTCTGGGACATTTCTACATCTGCAATAAGGTGAAAAACATCCCTTCATCACTCTACTGTAAATACAAACTTAGGTGAAGGACTGGAGTAGGCCATGTTTAACTGGTGCTGCATGATTTCCCTGTTGTCTGCAAGGACCTTTACTACTGCTTGTCAAAAAAGAAAACTCATAAACAAATCAGGAAGCACCATTCCTGCACCATTTCAAAACACTTATTTCAAGATGCTGACAATCCCTTTCTTGCAAAACTGGCAAGGTGTTCACTTTTCATCTTAAAACAGAAAGTAGTAAGTAGGACAGGATCCTCCCTTACATTATTGCAATTAATTGAGAACGATGTCCCTGTATTGTCCGTGTATTCAAACGTATGGAACTGTACCTACTCCAGATCTCAGCGTGAGTATCGCAGACCAGGACTGGAAAATGCAAACTGCACTTGCTGCACGGAGCCAAGAAACCCACTGGGCTCAGCCGTGAGAGAACAAAACCGGACCTGCTCCCGAGCTGTTTGTGCACGATGCTCCGAGCGCCAAGTGCTGCCTACTCCAAAGGCTTTTCGGGGAATGGTGACGAGGGCCGGGAGTACCCCGGTGCCGGGCGCTGCCGCCGCGGCGGGGCTGGGGCTCACCTGCTGCAGGGCCAGGTAGGGCCGGTGCCGGAGCAGCCTGCTGTGGTAGGCGTAGAGCACGGCGTGCAGGACGCGTCCCTCGGCGGCCAGGCCCGGCCCCGACAGCCGCTTCCCGGCGAGGTGGCACCGCCGCCGCAGCGCCGACAGCAACCGCACTGCGGGCGAGACACGGGCACCGCCTCAGTGAGGGCATCGCCTCAGCGAGGAAAATACCTT
>VWZN01018900.1:6805-48340 GCA_013396955.1 Regulus satrapa | reverse complement strand
TGCTGCGGCGCCAGCGGCACCGCGGCGCTGTTGGCGGGCCAGGGCAAATGCAGCCGGTTCCAGGGCACGGCGCACCCACCGCACGCCGCCCTGGGCGCCGCCATCTTCCCGCTGCGCACGGCCAGCCCCGGCGCGGGCAGCACCATCCGGCCGGGCCGCCGGGGAGAGTCGCGGGCCGCACCAAGTCACCCTGCGGGGGTGCGTCATGGCCCGGGGTTGCCTTCCCAAAAACCACGAGCGAGAAGGGAAATAACTCTAAATGATGGGTGTTATTCACCCTTTCTAAACCTCGCAGTTCTCCGTTGTTGCGTGCCTCCGGAGATGTGGCCGCTGGGAGGCGGCTGAGCCGCTCCGTGAGGCGGTGCGGGCGGGGGTGACCCCAGCCGTGGCGCTGCGCCCCTCACACCGTGTCACACGCAGCCCAAAAAGTGCTGAAAAAGCTGCGTGATCGGCTCCGCACCGGGAGAATTCCTACCCGAGCTGCAGGATGCAGTGTTAAGATGCACCGGGCAAGGTTCAGGTTGGACATGATGAGGAATTTCTTCAGCGCAAGGGGGATCATTGGAAAGGACTGCCCGGGGGGTGATGGAGTCACCGTCCGTGGGGGTGTTTAAGGCCGTGTCACTCGGTGCCAGGGTGCAGCTGGCACCGCTGCTCGGTCACAGGTTGGGCTCACTGGGCTTTCCCCACCCTGTGATTCTGGGATATCGCCTTCTGAGCAAGGGAAGGCCTTGCTGCTGGAATTCGCCATGGCAGGCTCCACTGCAGGTGCCCCATGGAGTTGGTTGCTGTGATTTATTCGTGTCTTTGGAATAGTTTCCTATCAAAATTATTTTTATGGTGTTCTGAGTTCTCCTCCTCAAGTACAAGACATTTCCTGCCTCTCTCCCTCCCTGCGTGAAGCTGAATGTACTCTTTTCCTACTTGCAAACATTGGTGCAATTAATATATCTGTTAGAAACAAGGGAGTTCAATTGAGTACAATTTTTGTACGCTCTTCTCTTGATTCCATTTTATTGTGCACTTACTCTTTTAAGAAATCACAAATACAAATAAAGTCCTGTCTCTTTAAAAAAGACAGAGCAAAAATTGGTATTAATGGTTGCACCTGTAGGGAAGAGAGATAAGAGCAAACCAAGAGGTAGAACTGATGAAAAGCTGCTGTGAGCACTTGTCCAGCCTGGAAAAGGCAGTTTTAAGCTCCCTAAGCTAAGAGTGGAGGTTAGAAGTGAAAGGAAAAATGGAGCCTCCAGTGTGTGAGCACAGGATTGCAAAGGTCTCTCTAGCTGAGCTTCTGAGGTGTTTTGAACATCCTATAAGTGAGGAGCAAGCCTGGGCTCTCTGCTTTCAGGGCTGCAAAAAAATAGAGCAGTTGACCCGGGGGCTGTCCCCACCACTCTGCTCTGTGTTCATGAAAGGCTCTGGGAGCATCTTTATCTGTGCTGATGGTACTGTCTCCTTCGAGATCTACAAGTCTGGTAAGAGCACAAGTATCTGCAGATGCCAAGAGCCGTTCCTATAACGGGCTGAAATGTGAGGACCAAGTAGGGGAAAATTCTTTTCTCCTGCTTTTTGGTTTTTCTTTTTCCCCTCTCTTTTCCATGTATATTGCCACGAAGCTATTCTGCTGCTTATGCTTCGTTTCAGTGGACTGTAGATGAGTGATAATACAGATGTTTGGCCTCCTAATTTCTCCAGTAGTGCTCTGTTGAGTCATTTTGTTCTAGGGAATAGCTGTGATGAAAGCCTTCTACCACTTATGTTATTTGAAATAAATAGTCTGAGGCTTTGTTAAATGTACTGCTCGGCTCATCTTCCAGTGTATGGTTCCTTCGTTGTGGTGACTCTCACAGCAGATTTATGATTGGTGCTTTCCCTTTTTTTTTGGTCACTGTGTGTAGCCAGCAAGTGGTAATCACTCTGTATTATGTAGGGCTGGGTTGGTCTGCAGCAGAGGTCAGTGCTGGGACTGCTGTGGGTAATAAAGAATAAAGACAAAGGTCCTGTGCCTCCCCTGGAGGTTGGGTGTCAATTAGCAAACAACAAAATGCAGCAGCTGCTAAAACAACATGAGTCTCCTGTGTTGTTTTCCAGGACTCCCCAAATACAGACCTCCTTTCCCCAGGTGGGACTGCCTTTAGTCAGAGGAGTTACCTTATTAAAAACAATGCTTTTTGTTGCCCTCTCTTGAAGAGGGCTCTAAAAGCTGTTTTTCAATGCCTGGACCCCTGTTTTTCCCTTTCAGATGTTGGCAGCATTCAGCAGTCAGAGGAGGAGGTAAGCCTGTGTCTTTACTCCACTGTGTGTGCAGATACAGTCCTTTTGCAGTAGAGACCTGCTCAGGAGATGCAGATGTCTGGGGAAACTATCAAGGTGCTTGAATTTGCTGTGCCCTGTGAAAGTAACTCCCCTGCAACCTGGAAAAGGAAACAAAATGCTTGGCCTGACCTTGGGTAAGACAATGGGACTGGGAAACAATCCCATTTCAGCACAGATGCTGACTACTGTGGCATAGGCCACAGTCGTGTTCTCTTAATAACAGATGTCTTTGGGGTGCCAGTTTAGGCCATTATAAACTTTAAACCAGCTTAAATGGGGAGGTATCTCTCATCCTGAGAGATATGCTGAGTCCTCAGGAGCAGAGGAGGGTGCACACACGGCTGGAAAGCAAGAGCTGTGATGCTGTGCACAATGCTTTGTGCTGCATTTCCTCCCCCGTGTCTGTCTGCAGCTGTTGGAGTACCTGGGAGTGGGGATCTACAGAGCCCTGGACTGGGGAATCGACAGCCAAGTGGAGCGAGAGCTGAGCAGGCCTCTGGAGAAACTGCTGTGCCTCGTGTTGAAACTGGATGATGAGGCACCAGTCACCCTGCAGGACGTTATCAAGGTTTCCTTCTTCCCCCTTAGTAAATGCAGCAGCCTTAGAGGAGTTGATGGAACAGTTGATGTTGATTAAGAGGCGGGATCATTCCTGGGAAAAAGCTGGGTGGGCTGTTGGAGGACAGAGAGGGAATGCTGGCTTTCCCAATCAGAGGGAAAAGGCAAAACCATTTAAGGTGTTTGTAAGTGCCCGTGGAAAAGAATTAAGAAGGATGACTGAGTATGGCTCTCCCACAGCTGTGTCTGTGCACAAATTCAATACATAGAACACTATGGATATTGCAGAAACTCCCTTTCCATAGTATTTGGCTTCTGCAAATGCTGGGATTTGAATGTTTCAACTCAAGTAGATATTTGTCTCTCAGTCATAATTTAAAGGTATGAGAAACTTCCCATCCCTCTGTCTGAAGGCGGCAGAGGAGGAAAGAGCTAGGCAAGTGACTCCACCTGCTGTGGGTTGTTGTTCTTTGAACTGGAGGCTTCCCCTTTTAGGTGCTTGTTTCAAAGCACACCTGATGGAAAACTAGATAAACAGATTACACAGCTACTTCAATTATTGTACATAAAAAATGGAACATCTTCCTTCTTTGTTCCTCTCTATCTGCAATAGAAAAAAAATACAAAGGGGCAGCGAAGAAGATTATTTTTAACCATGGATTGAGGAAACACAATCTTCCTTTATTCCATCCTACCTTGTTGGCTTTTCTTTGTTTGTTTGCTTTGAATTTCAAGGTCTTTTTTACTAGCTGCATTTCTTTCAGGCCTGTGAGGAGCACTTGCCAAGGCCCTCTGAGGCTGCTAGCCATTATGAAATGATCTGTAGGAGTCTGTTTACTGAATATATGGAGCTTCAGAAGCTTGTGACCATCATCCAGACCTCTAAAGAGGTACATTTAGGATTACCCATTAGCTGCTCTTCCCTCTACCTCCACACACTCACCGAGCTCTAAAGTAACCTTCTCGTTGCACTAGAAATGGAGCACCTGATGAAGCTCTGTTTTCCCAATGTGAATAGCTGCTGTCTCTGGACCATTTTTATTTACTGTAGGTGTTTGGGGCTTCTGGGCTTTTCAGATAAGCATGAGTAATTGATGCTGGATAGATAGGAAGTCACTGAAGAGTGGGAAGTGATGACCTCCTGTGCTTGCTTTTCTCAGAGACTGAGAGAAATGAATGTGGAAGATTGTGTGGAAAATCCCATTCAAAAGAAGAAATCCCGTGGTGTAAGAGATCTGTTTTCTTTATTATGGGGAAAATAAGGACTGGGCTGGATTTGTTTTGGTCAGCATTGACTCTCTGAGGCTTTCCATTGATTATTCTATGAAAAATACAGCTCAACACAAATTAGACTACTTAGGTTGTTCAGGACCCTGAGTAGTTACAGACTTATTTGCAAAACAAGTCGGGGAGTGAACTTGAAGTTAAACTATTTCATGCGTCAACCTCACGTGGACTTCTGTTCTACCCAAAAATTGTCTTTGTGGTCCAACTTAAACCACTTCTAAAAATTAAGTTGGAAGCAGTCTTTGGAGTAAATGCCCACAAATAGCTATGGAGTCTGTTTCTTCCCACAAATGAGCCCCAAATTCCAGCTCTTGGCAGGAACTGACACCTGCCAAAAGCAATCTCTTCCCTTCTCATAGCTGGACTGAAAACTCTCCTGCTGTTGGTAGTCCTGGGGTGGACTAGTTCACTCTTCCTGTGGGATCTCTGTTGGCCAGCACTGGCAGGGACTGAAGGCCAGTAGCACTGTCTATCCTTGAGGTTGTGCTGCTCCAGCAGCTCAAACAAAGGAGTGAAGGAAGGTGAGGAGATGTCACTGCTACCTTCTGTGCACTGCCTTTCTTGTCTTTGCCTTCCACAGATGTTGGACTGTGTGTTTGGGGCAGGGAAGGCAACTCACTGTGCTTGTTTCAAGGCCCTGCACAGTCAGGGCTCACTCAGAAACAAATAGCTCTTCAGGCTGGAGCTCTGCCCAGCATAAACAAATGCTCTGTAGTCTGGAGTCTGTGGAGACAAACAGCAAGCCCCGAGAGACTTGTGGACTCGCTCCCTTTGTCTAAACAGCACTTGCTTTGAAGCATGCTCAAACTATTCATATGAAAATGTTTGTGAAATGTGTGTTTGGGCATATTCTCAATTTTGTGATCTATTAAAATAAACTGGCAAGCTAGCTCAAACCACAAACTCATCAACTGCTATAGCTCTTTTCTGCAGGGAATACATGAATAAATACATGGGCTTTGCCGTGTGGCCTGAAGGCCAGTGTATTTGGCCTCTGCTCCTTCAGGAGTCATGAATTCCAAACGCTGGGTGTCTGTTGTGAATCCTCTGCCTCTAGTTTCCAAGTCCCTAAGCGCCAGTTGGTTGCATTGCTCTGACAATCTCTTGAGTTTAAAATAACCAGGATACCAGTTTCTCTGGGATCCCAGAGGTTAGAGCTGAGTGGTGCTAAGCAGGTAATGTGCTCCATGAACCACACTTCTTCATGTCAACTGATGCAAAACAAGTCCTCTGAAACGCAGACCACAGCCTGGCAGTGTTGTACAGTTTCAGCAGAACTTATCTGTACAAGTCCCAAGTTGATGTTCACTTTGAAATCGAAGCAGTGAGACCTATCAGAAACAGAGCTGCCTTAGCACTCACCTGTTGAACTCAAGGTAATGCATTTTGTGTTGTACTGCATAGGTTGTGTAAAGTTTAGGTGTTTTTTTGACAATACGTGGAATGGCATAAATAGAATAAATTGCAGTGATCCAGTCAGTAGGGAAATAAAAGCATGAGTGAGAATGATGTTACCAAGATCTGAAAAATGTTTTGGGTGGGTAAGTTGCTCTGAAATGGCCAGCTGAAGGCAACTCTTGTCCCCAAACCATTGTGGCAATATTACAGTACAGAAGTCCCTCCTCAGGTCATGCCTCTCAGTCAAGTTCAGTCACCGTGTGAAATGTAGCTCTATAAAGCACAAATGTTGTAGGATAAGCTATTTCAAAAGTCTCTGGTACTGATGAGTTTGCCCAGAGACTTTTATGTGTTCTCCCACACAGTATTAAATGTAGCCTAGGAGAGATATGGCAAGTGTTTGGGCATTCGTTGAGGGTTCTAGTTTCCTGCAATTGAGGTGTGACCACCAAATCCAGGCTAAACCAATCCAACAAAAACATCTGTCTTCTTGAAGGCAGCCATCAGTCAGACTCTTCTGGTATTATAGCAAGATATCTGAAAGGATAAGTAGAAAGAAGATGCTTCATGCTGTAAGTAGAAAAGAGAGAGAAGCCTAACTCAGATACTTTGTTCTGAGGCAGTTCCCTAAAATGTTTTGCTTCCCTTTCACTGTTTATAATACAATGACTTGTTCTTACACAATTTGCCACTGGGATCCAGATAAGCTGTTGATTTAGCACTTCCATTACAATGTTGTCTAAACATGCTATTGAGTTGATTGCTTTTTTTTTCCCCCTGTCTTTAACTTTGGTTGAGTTATGCTGCATGCCTGAACGTCCTCAGATACTAGCACAGAAACAGGATGAGCAGATGTCAGGGTTTTAGGCTGAGACTTCTAACCTATGCTTCTGTTAAGTATGAGATCTTTTGTCTACTTGTCTTCCTCTTTTGTTTCTGGACACTTCAACCCTTGGTTTTCTGAAAATTTGGGGGATTGTAATGGTAAGATTTAGGATTTCATTCCCGGTGTTTCCTAGCAGCCAGTAGTGTGAAAACACTCTGGCACCCGGAGCACTTGCAGAAAGAAAATGGGTCTATTTATTTACCTGGCAGCAAAAGCTGCCCTTTGCTGAGGTACATCCATGAAGTTAATGACAAATTTTGGGCATGAGCCTGGTGAGCTAGCTACAAGTTTCCTTGTTGTAAATTAATTTCTGCAAAAAAAAAAAGCAATTCTCTGCTTTGGTACTGCATCCTGATCTGGAAGTGAGTAGAAGGGCACGTTAAGGACACAATTCCGTGTTTCTGAACGACTTCAGCTGCTAAGTGTGCCCCGTTGCACGGAGGGAGGGGGGGCTGCTCTGTGAGTTGTAGCCAGCTTCTGACTTGCTCCTCGCTGGTTTCCCCCAGGCATCCCCGTGGCCCAATGTCATCTGTGAGCTGCAGGCTGGCGTCAGGCTGCGCAAGGTCACCGAACGCCCGCGGCCTTGTCCGTCTCCAAAGGAGCGCCTTCGCTCTCCCTACCAGCTCCTTTTGGATGACATTCAGCACAAGAGGTACACCCTGAGGAAGGTGAGTGCCTGGAGTCAACAGACAGCTTGAAAACACCCACTCTACTTGGTTTCTGGGCAGCATGTGCTGAGACCTCCAAAAGGTGTGCCTTTTTCAAAGGCACTTCCAAGTCCAGAAGTGTCTGGGGCTCCCTCTCAGCTGCAGCTCTACATTAGATCACCCCGTTTGTCCCCTCCAAGTCTTTAATTTCCAGCAACGTTCTAAGTCAGGAGTAGCCACAGTTTCATGAATGGGGCTGTTAAACCTCTTCTCCCTCCAGGGTCAGCCACTTCCTTGCAGCGGTTTTTCTCCCCTGCACACTGCAGTTTTGTGGACCACACTCTTGCTTCCTTGTGCTTTCCAACTTGGACACTTGTGTCCTTCCAGGCTCCTTGAGCTGAGCTGTGCCTGGCATCTTTTAGCTGTTGCTTTGCCTTCCCAGATGCAAGTGTATGTGGTGTGTGTGCAAGCGCAGAGACACTTTTGAGACAGTTCTCTGCTCAGCCTCAGGCAGAGGCCTCTGGGCAGTGCACTCAGCTACTGCAGGAATTTAGTCAGGGTGAAAAATGTTGAGCCCCTCACAGGGAGTGGCAGAGACTTCCACCTTCTCCACTTGGTTGGTGAAGATGACCAGCTAGAAAAACATCTGGGGTGTCTCTAAGGGCTTGTAGATGCTCTTTGCTTGCTGCAGCTTGAGCTGGGAATGATGAGCAGATCTAAAACACTGGCACAAGGCCTTGTGGCATTGGCATGCTTTGCAAACAGACGTCTTGGCAGCAGATGAGACACAACTCCTCTTGTAATAAAGAGCAGTATTACAAAAAGTGAAAACTTTGCATACTGCGCTAGACATCAGCTTTTTTTCCCCTCTTTGTTGGTGTTGCTAGAGTGTAGCAGATTTAAAAGCTTCAGGTAAACTATGCACCTCTGTAAAATTCCAGCTCTTGCTTGACTGTGGCTTCAGCCTCCAGATAATGCTATGTCATGTGTTTAGAGATGATATATTGATGGATATGTAAATGAATAGTATTGGTAAGGAGACATAACTAACTTGTATTCCTTGTGATGTACTGTGTATCAATGCACTGTGCAGTGCAGAGCTGTAACTCAAGGTGGCAGGATGATCTGGGTCTTCATTTTCTTTTTTTTTTTCCCCTTTCCCTTTTTTCTTTTTGGTAACTTTTTCTTTGGTCCAAGAGAAGCACAAACATGTTTGAAGAGTAGTAGTCAGAAATGCTGAAAGAAAGCAGAGTGCTACTGCTCCTTTGTGAAGGCTCTTAAACTAGGATTTCCCCATCTGCAAAGCAATTTGAAAGCTTCTCTAGCAAACAGTGGTCTAATTTGCAAATGAATGAAAGCACAGCTAGTGTGGGGAGCTGTAATGTTGTTCTACCTGCACTCCCACGTGTTCTGAAGTTGTACACACAAGTGAGGGTAACTGGCATAGCCTCAACATACAAATAAGTGAACAAGGCAGCTGAAGACGTGCATGAGCAGTTGACTTTTCTGTCAGTTCTCCCCTATGCAGCAAGCACAGGGCTTGGTGCTTCACATGAATATCTGCCCTGCAATTCTATCTTGCTATTGTTCCTAGTTTGTGTCGGCCTGTTAGCCAGTCTCTGGGACTCTGGTTTAAGCATACAGCTTGCCTGCTGCTAAAGTTCTTGTTCCAGTCCTGTTAACCCGTTCAAGTGCTCTCCTCCCTGGAGCTTTTACTGGTGAATATGATGTCACCATGTTGTTGGGATCACTCCTGGCATTAATGGTTGAGTACAGGGTTTTTTAGCTGCTTCTCAGAGCAGTTCATGAGCTGTTGGGGCTAAAAGAAGCCTTGGTGCTCCTTGTGCAAGCCTCTAAGGGTTGTACAGTATTTCTGATTGCCTCTGGTTTGCCAAAGAGCAAATCTTTATAAGGAAACCCATGTAAGGAAACATCATTATTCTATATTTCCCCACTCCTTGTTTTGTTTTTGGGGGGTTATGTTTATTTGGGGCTGGGGTTTTGGGTTTTTTTTAGGTTTGGTTGGGTTTTTTTCTTGTTTTGGGGGTTTTTGTTTGTCTTGAGCTTTTTTGTTTTGTTTTTTAATGCCTTCCCCACCTCCCCTGTTCCCAAACCCTTACTTGTATCGTTCACTGTGCCCCTGAATGGTGGAGTGTACAAGGAGCAGAAGAAGAGAACTGTTTCTCAAGCATCACTTCTGCTCTTTCAGGTGACCATCAAGCAAAAGCAGAGAGCCCCCATAGTTGATGTAGCTGCTCTCAAGCCTCACCTAAAGCCAGTAGGTGACCTGGTGCTGCTTCTGATGATAGAAAAACAGGGTTATTCTGGAGGTAACAGGACATTTGGAAGGGATATAAAGCTAATGCCTTAGCTACTGGTTTGTATTTGGGAGGGGGTTATATTAACCATACTTAACTTTTGAATAGACCCTCCTGCCAAACATGGCACTAGGAAAATGGGAGTTGACATCTTTGTAGAAGAAAGATGATCAACCTTCCTATTTCTTCCACTGCGTCTTGGATTTGCAACATTTTGTGAAAGAGTTTGAAAGAGCTCCTGGAGTTCTTGATTTCAAATGTGAGAGTTGCTGAAGTATTTTATGCATAGTGCTGAAGGCTGTCTCATGTGCAAGTGCCTCCTTGTGTGACAAGCACTTGTGCAACTGTGCCATTGCTGATGCAGCTGCTCTGTCACCGCTGCTCTCCTTGCTCCCTCCAATGGCTCTTCGTGGTGCTCTGCTCTGCCTGCAGATGCTGAAGGTGGAGCTGAAACCCTGTGTGCCACGGCAGCCCACGGTGGCTGAAGGAAAACAACCACCAGAGCTTTGGGAAGCAGCACAGGAAAAGAGGAGCAGGCCCAAAGGTACCTAGCAAGCGAGCAAGTCAAGGCAGCACTGGCTAAAAATAATAGATGGCCTTGGAAATGAGAGCTCACTCATCTTATGGGTAATATTTGTAATGTAAGGGGCAGGGAGGAATACAAGTTTTGTGTGATAGAGGTGTTGTGGTGTAAGAAGAGTTATTTCTAAAAAATCTGTGGCTTATTAAGACTCAAAAGATATTTCAACTTGCCCTTCTTTCTATGGATGTTCAAATTTATCTGTCTGCTAAATGAGATTACAGGATTTTGACCATCACCTAAGAATAAAAGATTATGTAACTACCAGGACAAAGCCTGGCTAAATCTCAAATTCCAGTGTGTGGGTACCAAATTTGTCGTTCTCTTGTCCCAGCTCTATCTCATTTAGTCTGTGACTATGGGTTTTTTTGTTCTTCTTCTCCCCTGCAGAAATGCTTGTGGCATCAAATACTGCCTTGAACTTTCCAAGAGACAGTTTCTTACATCCCCAAGATGCCAGGACAGAGTTTAAAGTTGCCCACACTAAAGCACAGCAGCTGGGAGCAGGAGCTCGGGTAAGGTTTTTTGTGAAAGGATTCTGGAGAAGAATGCACACTTCAGAAATTAGAGCTGCAAGCATATACAAAGCCTGGAAGGGCAGGAAAAAATCCTGGTGCAGGAAATCTTGTCTCAGAAGTGAACAAATGTGCTACTGCTGGGCTCACTGTAGTAGTTTTCTCTACAGAAGCTCAGTTCATTTTCAAACACTTCTGTTTGTGGCATGACTGCAGCCTGCAGGTACTGATATCTTCTCTCTGACCGGTGAGAGCATCGAGGGGAATGGCCTGAAGCTGAGTCAGGGGAAGTTTCAGTTAGTTATTAGGAAGAGGTTTTTCACCTGCAGGGTGGTTGGGCACTGGAACTGTCCTCCCAGCAAAGTGATCACGGCACCAAGCCTGACAGAATTCAAGAGGCATTTTGACAGTGCTCTCAGAAACATGGTGTGACCCTTGGGGTGGTCCCGTGCAGAGGCAGGTGTTGAACTTTGGTGATCCTTGTGGCTCCCAACTCGGGATATTCTGTGATTCTACAGAACTGAAATCTGCTCAGGTCTCTTCAAACTAGATCATGCAGAAGTTGTAACAGCATGGGAGTCTGGCCAATATGGACCAGAATATTCCCACTCTTACCTCAGAGTGAGGCATTTGATGCCAGATGTTTTGACGTATTTTGATTTCATGTGGTGTGTGAGCTCATGGAAGGAAAACTTAACGATGTATTTTGAGGAAGGAAGTTGATGGGTGAATTCCCACTTGTCTGTCTGTGGAGTTATTTTGGGAGCACTGTTTTTCAGTAAACCTCAATACACAGTCTTTGGGTTCTTTAACTCCTGCCTCTGTCATGAAAAGCCTGACTGCTTGGTTCTGGGATTCAGCCTGAGCATATTCTGAAATTCTGTGGGACAGGACTCAAGCCCTAACACATCATGTCTAGCAGAGATGCTCTGGCATATAAACAGGAATCTGTTTTCTATAAATATTTCAGTGTGAAATGCAGTTGCCTAAGTGAGGAAAAGAGATATGAATTATTAATGCAGAAAATTTTAGCTGTATTTGTCCTGGTCTGAGCTACTTGTAGGAATGTTCAGCATTTGAGGATCCTGTGCCTGATGCTAAACTAGAAGGACTTTCATATGGAGATTAAAATAATCATATTTGTTTCCTGCTTTTCTAGGCAAGGTACAAACAATGCTGCTGAGATAAAGCATGGGGTTTGAGTTGGGGTAATGAGTTGGGTTAGTCACAGTCTCTTGAACTGTTCTCCACTGTTGCTACTGGAGCCAAGACAATGGCTCCAGTGCATTCCATGGGGGGTTTTGTGGGGAGGATTTTGCAGTTGGTTCCTGAACAGAAGAAACTTTTGTCCTGGTATCCAATATTGGACTTGGGCTAGAGAGAGAACAGGTGAATTGGCAACTTCACTAATTTGGCTGGAATTTCCTAGCTGTGGAGTGCAGGGGAAATGAAGTTTATATTTAAAGAAGAAATAGAAAGTTTCCAAATGTACTCTGTTGATTCTTCTCTCTGCTCTGCTTCGGGTTGAGCCTTGAATATTTCTGATCAGTTGTGGGTATCCTGGGTTTTGTTAGGCAGCAGCACTTCTGATGAAGTGGCCTGGGTGTCTCTTAGATGCAGATTATGAACGTCTTGCTCTCTGGTCTACAGGAAACCACCCCCAAGCTGCCTGCCAGCACCTGCCTTCCCTCCACTAGGCCATCAGGAGTGTCCTGCATCAGCACAGGTCCGTGCACTTCTGGCTGTACATCTAAACCAAGTGCCAGAATACAGCCAATGGCCTGATGGGCTTCCCAAACCCTTGGGCTGGGCTCCATGTACACTTCTTTCATCACCTGGAGGCAAATTCCAATACTAAATAAAGAGTCTGGGGAGGGGCCCTTAGAAAATAATTTCTCTGCAGTTGACTGAAGCTTGTGTAGCTCCTGCAGCTTCAAAACAATGATTGCATGTCCCCAAAGGCCTGACTGGATTTTGCAGTAAAAGCTAAATGACTGGTTTGAATATTCAAATAGAAAGTGCAGCACTTCATTTTATTAAACTTAATGGTGCTAATGAAGCCTCATCAGTGCCTACTGACAAGCCCAGTTACTGTAACCTCTGCTTTTTTTGTGATCTGAGCAGACGGGCTGGAAGGGGGCAGCCTTGTCACCTCTAGAAGGCACCGTAGTGCTCTTGAATACTTCGGGGTGAATACTCAGAAACTGACAGTGGGTTTTCTACACCCTCAAACTCTCTCTTCCTATCCAGGTCTCGCCATGAGTGCACCCACACCAGGAGACATTAAGCCTAAGTGTTTCCTGAGCACTGGCCAACAGCAGCTGCCTCCTTACAGAGGAAGGTCCAAATCCTTAGAGAGAGGCCTTCAAAGCAAGGAATTTGTAAGTCCAGCATGTCAGCAAGCAACCCTGGCCTGATACATCTGGTATGACTTGCACTTTGATCCTCATGAAAGCAGTAAAGTATGCTCTGTGGTTTTTTCCTTGGGACATATGGTATATCTGAAGTTAGTATATTATTCTCTCCTTGGAGGCATCTTAAGAGAAGACTGGATGCTGTAGTGTCCTTGTGGTGGTTCCTCCTTTGAATGATATGAAAAAAAGTTGTTTCTCATGCAAGAAGAGAAAAATACCATGACATTTCTTGGAAGTGTCCATCAAGGTTTCCTCAAGCAGACTGTAATTGAGAGTGGGACTGTCCTGCTTTCTTCATGTCCCTTCCTTCTCTCTAGATTCTGATATTCTTGCAAATATCTTTTAAGCTTCAGTAAAAGACACTAAGTAGTTAACAAAATGTGGATAGCACAGCATCAGTGACTTATAAACTTATAATATATGTAGAACTGAAGTTATCAGGCTCTGAGTGGTGGTTGTGGGAGAAATATTGGGGTCTGTGGGCTTCTCTGCAGCCCTCTGAATTATGGCCTCACCCTGTTGTGCCCTGATGAGGTGTGTTGTGCCCTAGTCTCCTTCTTTCTTCTTCATCCCTCCTTGCCTCACCTTGGCAAGTCCCAAACTGACCTCTCTGACACCTCTTTGTCCAGCAATGCGGTGGGGGATGCAGGTGTGTTGGTCTTTAAAGCACAGTTGTTTCTCCTGCCTCACCCTAAGACCACAGCTTCCATTTGGGTGGAGCCAGTAGGTCCTGGGAAAGAGAAGGGCAAGAGAGTTGTTGTGTGGTGGAAAGAAATTTTGTACCCAGAACACACCAGGGTGGCATCTGCTCTGTGGCCTATTCCAAAGGCTAAAATGTCTCAAAGCAATCTGCTTGAAGATTAACAACCACTCACCTGCCTGAAGTAGTTTCTCTGCTAGCCTTGTCAAAGAGTCACCCGATGCTCCCCGTCACAACCAAAATGGGGTTGTGGAGAAAAATGCTACTGATCCTTTGGGACCCAGTTTTGAGACGACCTCGCCAAATAAAAGTTGCTTTCTTCAACTTTATCTGATGTTTAACTTCTGTCTTTCAACAGGACTGTCACTTTCCTGTCAAGTGGCCGTCAGCAACCCTTGCTGAGCTGATTGGAACCAGATATGCAATGATGGTGCTGGAAGGGCAAGGCCTCTTTCAAGGAGGTAGCGATGGTGTCTTTCCAAGAGCAAAGGTATGTTTATCTTCCTTTTCTCTCCTCTCTCTCCTCTTTTCCTTTGCCTTTCCAAAAGCTGTCTGGTTTCATGGCCCTCAGTGCTGAACTTCACAGGCACCCTCTGCCTCAGCTTATCCTGTTCATAACAGCTGATCCAAGTTTGGCCCTAGGCTGGAACAATTTTCTAGTATTTGTGCAGTGATGGCTTCTAATCTAATTTAAGCTGTGTAAATTGCCTAGAGAGTAGCCCAGCTTTTGCTTGTTGCTTTTTGTCTGACTTCCACGCAAAGAGAGCTGACTGCCACGACCATTGGTCGGCTCTGAAATCCCAAAGTAAATAGCTGGGGTTTGGTGCTGCTGAACAGTGAAGCAAAGGCACTCGACTCGGGCTCCCACACCTGAGTTGTGCTGCCTCAATCCGAGCAGACATGAAGGTGGGGGAGAGGAGGGGGCCAGGGAAGGAGCTGTGTAGCTCAGGGCTGTTGCTTGCTCACATTTCTCCACTTGTGCCTCCTCCCCGAGTCTCCTTTAGAGGGGGTGTGGCAACCACCCCTGCAGAGCAGATGTCCTGAGTGCAGGCCCTTTGCAACACAGATGGGAGGAAGTCTGTGCTTCTTGGCTTTTGGGTCACTTTTTGGCCCTCATTTATTTAGCAGTATGGACAGAGTCAAAGGTTCTACTAGCAGAGCCGTGCTACTTCCACAAGCTGTCTGATGGTCCTGAGACTGAATCCTTGTTTTCTTCTCACCTTACTGACCCTGCTTTAACTTGCCTGCTCTGTGACTATTCTAAAATGGCTTTCTTACCCACTGCTGTTTTTTTAGCTTTCTCAAGTTCTACTTCTCAAGATAATATCACTTCTGACTGCCAGCTGTGTATGAATGTGCTCTTTTTTTATAAAGTTCAAGCGACTCATCAGCTTCCTTATGACTCATTTTTTGCTTCAGGATTGAATTCAAATTTGCCCTGATTTAATCTCTTTGGGATTGCTGCAGTCTACCTCAAAGAATGTCTCTCTTCTTCTCTCTCTCTTAACTAGCTACTGTTACACTCTTGCACAATACAGCTATTGTTTGCTCAAGAGCCTTTTTTTAAACTCCTGTTGTCTGGCAGCTGCCCCAAACCTCTGCATTATAAAAACACTGGCCTACAAGTAAGAAATTATTTTTTTTTTGCCTTTTTAGCTTTTAATTCCTGTGTCTTTGGTATCCTTTATTGGACCTCTGTTATTGTATATGAATCTAAAGCCTTTAGAAGGTTTGTTTACGTGCTTGCTCCTTGGCAGGCAGTGGATACTTTTGATACAAAGATGTTTCCCATTTACATTCACAAATAGCTTTCCTTTCCACAGATCTGTTTCAGCTGCCATAAGCAGATGTTTCTTAAGTGGCCATACAACTGTTACCTCTGCAGCAGGTGAGCTGGTATAAAAGGACTGAATGAGGAAGGAGAAAAGAGTGAAAGAAGAGTGCTAAGAATTCTCAGTATTCATCAGTTTTATTACTAGATAGGAACAGGTTGCTGAGCCCTTCAGCTTTGCCTTACTGCACAAGCCAGGCTGAAGTGTCTACAGCTGGGGAGGATGTGGAAAATCTTGTCTCTGCAGTAGTATCTCAGTTTTAACTCTTAGTATTAAGTCAGCAGTAGCCAAATTTCCTGTGCCGATATCACTGAGATCACCTTCTGCATTTTGCTCTAACTTCAGCCAAGGGCTTGAACAGGTTCTGGGAGAGGGTCTACACCAGAATCTTCTATTGAGGACTGAAAAAGAGAACTCCAGACCTTGTGACTGGGAAAGGAGTTGAGCCTACTTGTATCCACTTATTTGTCCGAGGCTTTCTGTTCGTGGGAGAGTGAGAAACGAACTTCAGGCTCATTAAGGCTCACTTGAATCTATTTGGAGCAGTTGTGAAGCACTGAATTGATTATAAGCAGCAAGTAAACAACCACTGGAAATTGAGCAACTGTCTGGTGGTAGTGCTGGGTGAAGTGTAATGAGCGTTTGCAGATAAAGCCTTGAAGCTATAGATGTTGACACATTTCAGATGATTTAAACTACCAGAAATAGGAAGGCTGGCACACTGAATAGTGGAGTTCTCAGCTCGCTCACTTTGCCATCAAGTGATTCTGTCACAATCATTAATTCAGATTTACTTGGGAATGTCCCCTGTAGCTGAAATATTGGTGGTATCTGCTGAGCTTTACTCAAATGATAATGCTGGAGACTTTTTTTCTTTCAGGGTTGTGTGCTGTGACTGCTGTGTTAAGGCAAGTCTAGTCTTTACAACAGCGTATGGGATTATTTACATTTTCTGCTTTCCCTCCTTCTCACCTAGTCATAAGAAGCTTTCCTTCATCCCACTGACGCCTCAAATCTACCCTCTAGCTTGTTTCTAAGAAAATAGAAGAGGGAATAATATGAGGTGTAAAAGTAGCCAGGGTGACAAAGATATCTGTTGTCATACTCAGCTAAAACAACCTTGGTTCTTCTTTCTTTCATCCTGTGTAAAGTGGTTGGGATTACTCTGGGCTCTATTTATACAAGGGTCAGAAAGTTCACTGCGTTAATGTCTACCTTGTAAGTGCATCAATAAATCAATTGCATGACATGCAAATTGTCCTGCTAAGAAGGAGGATGTGTTTCCCTGAGACCTCAGGTGACTTGTGTTGTGATTCTAGATGTCCATGCCCTTCAGAACGTGTGTACATCTCCCGCTTCAGTTCCTGAAATTTTTGAGACTCTCCAGAGAGGAGGATCCAGCTACTCAAGAGCAGAAGAGCTCCAAGTTGCTACATGAAATAGAGCACCAGCAGTATTTTGGGTAAGCTGGGACAGCATTGTTCTATTTTTACCTTGAAAGATGTCACCAGTTACTTATGCAAAGCTACAAACATGCAGGCAGCAGTGTGTAATATTGGGCTGGTCAGCTGAGTGATCTGTTGAATGACTGGTTTTAGCCACTGATCTAACTAGTCCACAGCTCTCTGGAAGTACTGTGGATTTAGATGACCCAAAGGGAGGTACTCTGAAATCCATTTTCTGTTTTAACTATTAACAGGTTTGTGATGTGGATTTAGAAGTGTTGATATTAGCCCAGATGTAGAAGGTTCCTTGTAAAAGCTTAGTAGGGTGAGAATTTCCAGACCCCATCACATTCTATCCCCCACAGCTGGAGGTCTGTCACTACAACCCAGGTGTAGCCCCTTTCTACCTAGACATGGAATATCCTAATTGTGGTTCAGGTGTAACTGACTGAGCAGTTACAGTATATATATGTGTGTGTGTATATATATATATATATATATATATAGTATACCACAAATGGTTTCTCAATCCCTCCACGCACATACAGACCCTTTCCTTTTTGTCCCCTGAAAATGAATTATTCCAAAAAGAGCTTTTGGCAGTTCTGGATGAAAAAGAAAGACAATGTGCATATAAGTGCAATGTACAGCACTGAAGACATACAGTACATCTCCTTTATGTTCTCTTCTTTCCAAACAGTTACATTTTCTACTGGGTAAACTGGTACCTTCCTTTTCTTCCTGTGAAACCATTCTTTAATGTAGCCAGAATAAAGATACAGTAGTTTCTGGTTCTAAGGCTGGTACTTCAGCTGCCAAAAACCAGGAGTAGTGTTCATTACTGAAGTTAACTGCATGGAGCAAGCAGTGGTTTGGTCTGTGTTGTAATACAAGTGCTGAAGAAGAGAGACCTGAGGGACTGCACTACTGTCATGCTGCAGGGTGGCAAAAAAAACCCCTAGTGCATGAGGATGCATCTGTAACCTTGGACCAGACACAGATATCCATTAGCCCTTTGGCTGATACACTGTCAACAGAGAGAAGTTGTCAGTTATGTAAAGCTGTTCTGGTGCTTTTTAGCCTTCCTAAGTGGTGCTGAGGGCTCTTATGAACCTCTGCATTTGGCTAAATCCCTTAGCAGCTGGGAGAAGGGTGGAAGAGCACCATGCCCTCTAATAAAACCTGGGTCAGCTTTCCTGCTTTTGTTTTTCTCTCTGCCCCTCCAGTGTACCCGTTGTTTTGGAGCCCCGTGGCCTAGCACAGCCCCTGTGCTGTTGCTCAGGGACCATGGCAGAGTGGCTGACTGCAGACATCTGTACATGGTGTGAGCAATATCTCTTGAATGTGGCTTCCAGTCAACAGCACAGCATCCCTCTCAGGAGAATTTCCTGGGCTTGAACCAAACTGGAATGATTCTAGCGTACATTTCTCCTGTCACTTGTTGTGTACCTGAAATAAATGAAACTGCTTTATGCACCTTCTGACATAAAGGCCTGAATGAAAGACCTCCCTGCTGGTTAGTCTAAGTAGGAAACACAGTTAGCATTTCTGTATTGTGAAGTATTCTAAAGCTTTGTGGGTTTTAGAACTGTTTTAATTCTTTTTATGTGTCTTGGAGAAAATAAAGGTTGAAGCAGTATCACGCCTCTAACATTTCTTTCTTTGCACCTGCAGCTGTATTGTTCTGTGGCACTTTTTGCATTAATTGCTGAGCAGACTTCATCCAATGTACTGAGCACAGGGAAACTTTTAACCATTAACTTCCATTTGTGAGTGGCTTGGTAAGAGGAGCTCTCAGTTATGGGATCACATCAATCTGCATTTTGCAAATGCTCCTTCCTGACTACTTTAAAGCTCACAGCTTTGATGCATGTAAAATGGCAGTGATAGCTGCTCTGTCAGATTTGGTTCAGGAAACTTGTTCTGATTTTTTTTTCTGTGCACTATCATGCTTTAGCACCAGAGCTTTCTGTGCATCTCCTAGCAGTACCTCTTAATGCTGTCATCACCTGAAAGGCAGTGAGTTGTTCTTGAGAGATTCTTGCTCATTGTCTTGGCCTTAAGCCTTTGCCCTGGAATAAACTGGACTATTACAATATTGCATTGGGGTATTTCGTGTATTTAAAATGAAAAATTAAAGATGGTGTGTTTATTTATCCCCAGGAATTGCCTGTATGGAAGGGATATAGGGCCTGATGGAGTTCGCCTTGGTGAGTTTTGCAGGGCCTGCATAAACAGTGGTGAATGGACTTGTAGCTGGAACGTGTCAAAATAATGGCTGGGAAGGGCCAGTTCTAGATAGAGGAGAAGAAAGACATGTTTAAGCTGAGCCCAGGGTCTGCATCTAAACTGCCAGAAGGGTCAATACCTCCAGCTGACTTGCACTGGCCTGACTCTGCTTCCTCCCAGCTGCCTGTCTGCAAGCTGATGCCTACTTGCAGGTTTGGGCAAGCTCTGCAAAGTAAATGAATGTGGGGAAGCTGGAGCTTGAGCTTCCTTTTGGGGCGAGTTCAAGTGCTGCTCTTCCTTCAGTCAATTAGGAGGGTGCAGCCTGCCTGCCCAGGTCCCCTCCTGTATGTGCCAGTTGCTGGTGCTGCTGGGGGGCACATCCTTATCAGGCAGGTGGGCTCCTCACAGGCTGCAGGCAATGGCAGCCAGGCCACAGGTGCGCTTGCTGGCACGATGGGCACAGTGTGGGGCCAGGGCCATGAGGTGCTCTGGGACGCTTGCTGAGTGAGGCAGAATGGAGCTGAGATCAGCCCGCTTTGAGCAATGTGTGAGGCCAGAGTGCTGCTCGGAGCCCGGGTGTGGCAGCAAGGAGAGGAAGGTGTCCGTATGGCATTGAGGTAGGCTTGAGATCACCTGTGGAGCAAAGGGAGTTCTTGGTTCTCTTGCACATCTCTTGTGGGGCCACATGGGCTTGTTTCACTGCCTTTCCCTACTTTGTGACCGTGACAGGGGTGATGAAATGCTCTCACGGGCAGAACACAGAGGCAAAGTGTGAAGGGGAAGTTGGTGCTGAGGGACAGCCTGACCTTCCCTATAGTGTATCCCTGATCTAGCATGCTGATGGGATAACCCCTGTTCCCCACATTCCTCTCTGAGACAGTGGTTACAGCGGCCACGGGACCGTGGCACCGAGGCTTCTGTCGCCGGTGCCCGGGTGACATCTGGGCCTTCTCCCTCCCGCCTGGGCCGGACACCCCCTGAGCGCCAGGGGGCAGCCGCGGGCCGCGCCGCCCACAGCCGCGGCGGCGGAGCAGGGCTCTCAAAACCGACCGATTTACCTCAAAAACAACGCCATTGACCTCAAGAACAACACGGGCTTTATCGTCCTCGTTTATTTGTATTTAACTTTGTCCTTCCCGTGGCGCTTCCCCAAGCCGGGGAAGGTCCACTGGCACACAGGGCCTGGGTGACAGCAGCGGGGAGGGTGAGGGGGAAGGTGAGGGCGTGTGGGTCAGAGACAGCTGGGACAGACACACGGCAACACAAACAGGAGGGTTTAGGTGGAGGGGAGAGGCCTGACTGCAGTAACGTCCTGTGGCTCTCGGAGTAGTTTGCTGTTTGAAACGTGCTGCGGTAGAATCACAGAATGGCTTGGGGTGGAAGGGACCTTAAAGCTCATCTCATTCCAACCCTCTGCCATGGGCAGGGACACTTTCCACTGGATCAAGATGCTCTAAGCCCTGTCCAGCCTGGCCTTGAATGCTTCCAAAGGAGGATGGTGAAGCATCTGGAGGGGGAAGCCTTATGAGGACTAGCTGAGGTTGTCACTCGGTACAAACCTGCTTGAATAACCTCACACAAGGCATGGCTGCCAGCACCTTCTTGTCCTGGCTTTGAGCGGGGTCTCACCCGACTTCTGATTCAGTTTGGCTTAATTTTTTTTGTTATGTTTTGTTATAAGGGATAAACACAAGGACTTCCATTTTACACATGAAATAAAACTGTAGATGTAGCGTTGGGCAGTATTAGAATTTAAAACTGTGTGGGCAAATTGGGGAAATGGTCTGGAAGAAACAGGAGGCAGCTGAATAAGGAGAAGTGGAAGGTCATACACTTGAGCAACAATATGAATACTCCTCTGAGTACAGAGGTGGGAGTGATGGGTTAAGTAGCAATTCTTCAGGAAAAAGGTGAAAAGCTGAATGCAAGTCAGCTATGTCATGCCGTTGAGGTGATGGAAAGTAAGTTGAGAGGAGATGTGGCGTAATTGGATCCAGCCCAGCAGACAGCAGGGAGAACAAGCGGAAATGGAGAAACCATTACCTACCAGGAAAGCCTGAAAGAACTGAAATTCTCTAACCCAAAGGAGGAGAGAACAGAAATCTTTAGGCACATAAAAAGGCACAATCATTTCTCCTCATCTGTGATGGAGGAGAGGAGAGAAAAAAAAAAAGCTTAAGTCACAGCAGGAAAGGCTCAATTTATATGTTAGGAAAAACTTTCTAATGACAGGGATAATAAAGAATAGACTGCCTAGGGAGTGGAGAGCTTTAAGATCAAGTTAAGCAACATCTGTCAGGGATGTCCAAGGTTTAGGTGATCCTGCTTGGGTTAGTGGAATGGACTGGTCTGACCTTTCAAGGTCCCTTTTAGCCCTAATTTTCCAGTGGTTCTGTGGGCTGACATTAATCTTCTTAATGGTATTTAAACAGTCAGCAGCTTCTCTTAAGTAACTGCTAGCAAGTCTCTTCTCTTGCCTGCGGTTTAAAATTAACTTAATTTCCATGCATCACTTTCGCCCTCCAGCTCCCAAGTCCTGCATAGCCAACCAGCAGCTGAATTCCTTGACTGCTTGTCAGTACCTTCCTTGCGGCTCTGTAGCTACACAGGATAAAAAAGAAGGGAGAGAAATGCTGCATATTGGTGGCTGTGCCATCAGTATGAGCGTGCCCTCATTTTCTGCATTTATATGCAGGAGATATAAGGGGATATTAGTCCTGGAATGGGCTGCCCAGGGAATGGGCAGAGTCCCTGGAAGTGTTCAAAAACCCTGTGGATATGGCACCTGGGGTCATGGTTTAGTGGTGAACATGGTGGTGGTGCTGGGTTAACAGCTGGACTCAGTGATCTTAGAGGTCTTTTCTAACCTTAACAATTCGATGGTTCTATAAGCTTTGAGTGTCCAGGGTGTGTGGCACTTCTGTATAACAACGTGTACAACAACAGGCACTGTAATTAACACATTGTCCCCAAGTGATAGCTCGAGAAATGCTTCCGACTCCAGAAAGAAGTCTGAAATTGCTCCCAGGGGTGGGTCCCCTGAAGGTGAATTACATTTTTCATCTGCCAGCAACAGAGTAAGAGGGAGAGAAAACATCAGGCCACGGTGAGCGGTGTCTGGTCTTTGACTAACACTGGCAAGTGTGTCCTGAAGGCAGCGTGTCTGAAATTTCTTAGGTTTTTTTTTCTTAAAACAGAGAAGGTGGAATTTCCATAGCTGGGAAAATGGAAGGAGAGAGGGAACCGCTGCCTGAAAGTCCACTCCTGTGAAAAATAACTCTCCACCCGGCACTGAACTGCATGTATGGAGTGTGGCCATGAAAACTGGGTGAATGTGGCACCAAGACGATCAGAGCTAGGAGATCAGCAATGCAGGAGACAGCCATAAACCACAGCAGGTTATCTGTAGTCAGGAAAACACGAGGTTTCCAAACCTTTGTTGCATACTCCTTAGTTATTTACCTAAATCAGAAAAGGTGATATTTCTATAGCTGAGAAAAATCTCATCCCTAATGAGAGTGAACCACAAATATCTACCTGCGTGGAAGCAGTCACAATTTCTCCCCCTAATCTTATCCAGTGGTTTTAACCAGCCAAGATAATTAGGGGCCTGATAGAGGCACCTTCACATTTGCTTTTGTTAACAGAGCAAGATCTGTCTTATCTCTGCGTGACAAGCATTAAGAACTTTATTTCATACGTGTGAGAGAAACGGAGTGGCCACCACAGCAGCAGGTTGGAACACAGGGCCTTTCACTCTTGACTCTGAGCTCCTTCTTCCAGAGCGGGCTGCCAGCTCCCAGACGTGGCGGGGCTGTTATTTATACGTGTAATAAAACACCACCTGAATGCAGCTGGAGTCCTACCTTTGAGCAACCTTAGCACGCCAGGGACTTTATTTACAGCTATTTCACTTTGCCTCTCTTGATGCTGGGAATGAGAGTTTCAGGTGTGCTCCCCTTTTAAAAAAAAAAACCAAAAAACACTGTGAAATATGCCTGTGTTGAAGTGGGTTGTGCTTTTGTGGAGCCTATATCCCAAACTATATAGTAGCTGCTTTGTGCACAAATTTTACGGTTCCTCTCCGGTGAAAATATATTTGTCAGAACCACAACAGCATGAATCTGACTCATTAAATAAGACCTCATTTTTTAGAGGGAATGTTGGGAGTAATACAGATAGAGCAAGCTTAGAAGGCCCTTGCAAGGAAAGAGTGAAGCAAGCTTACTCCTTAACTGCTGCGATTTGGGAGAGGTGTTTTTGGAAGCGCTATAAAAATCATAACTTTCTCAAGATATTCTGAATGCCGCTGTATCCCATAGGATTCGGGGAAAGGATGAGATTAGCCACTTAAATGTAAATTTATTTTAGCAAAGGAATTTATGTGAAATGCAGCGGGATTTCTCAAGGTAAGAGAAAAACGTGACATCTTCATATTTTTTTTGCCCAGACACCTGGGAAGCTCAGGACCAGCTACACTGAAGCACTCTGCATTTCAGGCATTGCAAACTCCAAAGTTTCCCAAGCGAGGGGTGCAGCGAGCTCGATCTGCTCTTAGCTCTGGAGCTGGAGCCAGACGGAATGCTGACGCAGTATGGCTGCAGGCCTTTCTGCTGTTTTTACTCCGTGCAGTTTTTATGAGACCATATCTGTCAAACGTATGTGTGAAGATAAATCAAACAAGCACAGCCACGGCTGTTAAATAAATGTGAAATCTGAGTGGCTTCCACCAGCCCCTGAGTCCCTCCCCCTCGGCTGCCGTGTGTACTGAGTGTTTTATAGACACAGCACGGTGAAGGATGGCTGGTTATGAGAAAGGGAAAGCAGCGGGGAGGCAGCTCCAAGGGAAGGGGGTGACCTTGCAGGGGGAAGCAGAGAGCTGCAAGATGGGTGTGGGGCTCATGCTGCTGAAATATTTGGGTCCGGAAAGAGCCTGGTTTGAATCTCAATGACTTTTGAAGAAAGAGAGACTCAATCAATTCCATGAGGGATGTGGTGTGACTGCTGTGATGGCATCCAAAATGCAATGAAGATGGGGATTCAGCAGAGCAGACAGAAAGGCACTCCAAGCAGAAGTGTGATGAGACAGACCATCTTTGGAGCTAATGCTGGGTGAGCACCACAAGGCTCCTGCGCCTCAAATACCAAAGCACGAGAAGGACATCAAGTTTCTGCATGCTTCACAGCCCGTCTTCTCCTCGAAAATAAAATAATCTTGCCCTGATCACCACTTACATTTTCCTGTTATTCCCCAGGGAGAAGGATGGTCCTTCCAAGGTCAGAGTTAAGGTTACTGACAGGTCAGGGAGGGCAAGGTCAGGCTTGAAACTGACTCTCTGTACCAAAGCTGTCCCACATAGCTAGAGGGCCTTGCAGTTTCCACAGCCATCAATCTCCTCCCCACTTTCACCAGCCATTCACCTCTCCCAGTTTTAAGTGGAAGAAAATACAGCCAACCTCTTAAAGTCCTTGTGTGGTGCCTCTGGGAGCTGCATTCCTGCTCTCGAGCGCTCAGTCACCGAAACAGAATAGCCAATATATCACTCCCAATGTTTTATTTGGGGGTTGAAGTTGGATCAATGCATCTGAAGGCTACTGTAACCAGGAAATTATTCTTCTGACAATGGGCTTGCTTCTGCCACCAAGAAAGCATTTGTCACTTCTCCCCGTCTGCACTGGGGTTTGGCTGAAGGTGCTTGTTTGCCCTGGCACACAGGGAGGCAAAATCCTCACCGAGGGGATGGGGACTCCACAGGAGTCGAGGCTCATGAACCACATGGTAGCAAAGTGCACAAAGCTTGTGGCAAGGGTGGAGCAGGAGGGGCTGTCCCATGAGCTCTGGGCATGGCCTAGAACGGACAAAGAATACTTGATGAAGCTCCTACATCTTTGATAACATTGTGCTTCCTTCTATTTTTTTATTTCCCCTGACATTAGGGGAGGATTTGACCCATAGGATTATAGCGTGCTGCACGTAGTAGCTTTTAGGGAAGCTCCTGGTCTTTCTGTGTATATCACCAATGTTGAGCTGAACGAAAATAAATACTCGGAGATGGGTTTTGCCAGTAAAAATACACAAGGAAAGAGAAGGCTAATGCACTAACAAGTGCATTTCTGATTCACTGCTAGTGCAATGCAAAATTATTATTAGCAATAATTAGCAATGCACATGAAGCTGCCATTGAACAAATAATCTGTGAGCACTCCGAAGGCTGGGTCAACACTTACAACAAATCTGTCTTTGAAAGTAAATAATTTAGATTGGACTTTGTGAGCTCATAGGGCCAGGTTGCTTTGTTGATGTGCTGGCACTATTACTTTCAGTAAAATCGAAATCAACCAGTTTACAACGACCTGAAAATCTTATTCCAAGTTTTCTATTGATCATCAGAGTCATTATTAAATCTGAATATTTAAGGGACTAGCTTTTCCTTCACTGCTGGAGTTGGGTTTTTAAGAGTGTGCTGTAGGTCCTAGTGTATAGCATATACATGCAGTTCCAAGTGAGTCAGCTGGCACTTACCAATGATTTCAGCTGAAAAGCTCAGTCTGTACCAGCATGTCAATGGGGAACTATTAAATTCTGATTCCGAATAACAGAAACACAATTCAAAGGTGCCAAAGCATCATCCTCTGTTGACACTGCTGCCCTGTAGCAGAGGGAAAAGGAAGTTTTTGGGGGGCAGACCGAAGAAGGAGGACAGAGAAACAGCCTAGTATTCGTGCCTTCCTGTCCTAGTGAATACTCCTAACGAGAACCTCCACACACCGTGGGCCCTTCCCACCCTCCCCCTCAGCTCCCCAGGAGAGATGCAGCCTAAACCCAAATCTCCAGTCTCTCTCCACACCCCCAAGGCAGGACACTGCTGTCATTCCTTAGGGAGGCTTCATGCCTGAACATTTTATGCGTTCCCTCCATCTATTTGCCCTTTTTTGTGCCATTAAGTTTGAATCTTTCTTGCTGCCTTTTAAGCCTGTTATTTCTGAACCTCTCTGTTTTGGGCAGGTAGGAGCGACTGCTGTCTTTCTCCCCTGGCTGCAATCTTTCGTGGACTTACAAGACTTACTGTGCTTATTGCAATTCTTCTTTTTTTAACGCTAAGATTTATCAAACCTTTCACATTTTCTTCCCTGATCATATTCTCTAGACTCTGATGATTCTTCTTGTTTTAACCAAATTGTATTTATTTAGCCCACTTTTTTTTTCTTTCTTTTTTTTCTTTTCTTTTTCCAAGAGTATGGCACTGATGACAAACACTTCAGGATTTAATCTGCATTAAACCATAACCCTAACCCTAAACATTAGCTCCAGTAGCTCCATGTCTACATTTGTGCAGTCAGCCATTCCTTAGTTTGGACCCTCACATGGGTTCCTACTACATAGTTACATTTTTTTCCCTGATGGTTTCTTGAATTTTTCAGGCTGTTGTTTGCTTTTTAAAAAAAATTCTAATCCTGTCTTTGATGTCCCTGAAAATCTTTCCAGCTTGGGGCATTCTTCAAATTCAATCATCTTTCTTCTAGTCCGCAGTCCGAGTCCCCAGCAGACTGCAGGCAGAGACAGAGACCTGTACTCCTCTGCTCCACAGGTTCCTGTCTGTGGAGAGTGAAGTCCTGCTCAAAGCCTCCTGAGCACCGGGGCTGTGTCTGCTCTGCAGCAGATAGACCACACATTCCTCCCTGCTTTATGAGAATTTCATGCAAGACGCTGTCAAAGGACCCACTCGAGTCAAGATACTGACATCTGCTTCTCCTTACGGGCCTCTGAGGTCTGTCTGCTTGTTTTAAAAGGAAACTAGATGGGTTTTTCAAGACCAGACTATGAAGCTAATACTGGTTGTTACTCATCCCATTACATTCCAGTTTCTTACAAGTAACTTTTTTCATTATTAATTCCAGAATTTTTCCTGTAATTGAAATTAAATTAATTAACTTTAATTTTTTTTTTCCAAAGAGATCTTGATTTTAACTTCCCTGACTTTTGCTATGCTTTTATATTGATTCTTAGTAAATCAGCCTAGATTTCACTCTGTATAAATGTCTTCTTTATGCTCAAGGTCAACAGTGGCATTCTAACCAATCTATTAGTTTCTTGTACTTATATTCCTTTCTCTGGACTGATGTAGAGCTTGCTTGGGCACAACCTGTCTTGCTGCCTTCCTAGCTCAGCTGGGTGCAAAAAATCCTCTGAAGTCTGCCAGAGGCTTCCTGGCTCTCTGGTTTGCAGGACACTTGTCACGATGACGAGCCCCACACCTGGTGACCCGTAGGCCACCCTCTGCTGTTGGTGCTCCTGTTTTCTCCCTGAGCTCTACTGCCTACAGAATTCCACCCGGCAGAAGTTCTGGGCCACACACCTCAGCAGTGATGCCATCTTCTTTCTTTGTCTTTTTCTTAGGCCTTGTCAGAAATTGCTGCCATGAAGAAGACAGCCACATCTCCTGCTATGCCCAGCAATTTTGCATTCCAGCTACTCCACAGGAGTACCAAGGAATACTGAGGACCACTGGCCAACTCCAGTCTCCCCACCCAGTTACTTTTCTTACCCTTCAAAGTCAAGGTTAGATTTGCATTACCATACTGGCAGTGAAGTCCTAGTTGAAGCCAGCTTTGGATAATGTTTGCTCAGGTGTAGCATCTTGGAAGTGAAATCATTTGCTGCTCCTTTCCCAGAAAATATAGTCATTGTTTGCCACATTTAATTAAGTTTCCCCCTCTGTTCACACAGCCTCCCCCACACAGATCTGAAGTTAGTTTTACAGTTTCCTCTCAGCCTTCTCCTTTGATCCTAAAGTAGCTGTCACCTCAATACCAACAGCCCTTCCTTTCTCACCTTGGCCAGCATAAAATGTGTTTGTGTGTTAATGGCTTTCTCCTCGGGGCGGCTGACTCTCTTTACCAGTCAGCTGGATGCTGGATGAAATCATTCTCTCTGCTGCTTCAAATATGTCACACATCTATATTTCCCTGCCTGGGTTTTATGTTCCGTCCCGACTCCATTCATAGGAAATGGTTGGTGTTTGAGTTCATTTTGTTTTGGAAAGTGAATCCGTTGCCAGGGGAATGTGAGAGATTTCCAGAGACTAGGTCCAAGTTTAGTGCAGGAAGGTGCTACACAGACTTTGCCACCCACAGCCTGCTGCTGCCGTGCTGCAAGAAGTGCTTTCTTTCTTAGAGTCTTCTCAGCACCAGCCATACTCAAACCAACGTGTCTTGAGTTCTGTAGAGTCTCTGCTCTGGTCAGCTGTGTCTGTGACCTGCTGTCTCCACCTTATCTGGCTTCTGTTAGCCAACTTGTCCTACACCCGAACTGGAACCAACCCTCAGGTCTGCACATCTGGGAAAAACCTGCTTCAGTAAACAGAGCTGTACTACAGCAACGCAAGCTGAGCAGGAGCAAGCCTTCAGCTTACAGTGAAGAAAGTTTAAAATAGCCAAAAGGAAGAAAAAAAAAAAAAAGGGAACCCAAACCCACTTGACATAAATTACAAAATAACCCCATGGTCAAGATCTAAGTGCAATTATAAGCAGTACCATTTTTAGACAGTTGGGATCAAGTTCTGCAACAAAAGTTATTAATAAAATGCTTCGCCATGAGCGTGGCTTCAATAGCATGACTCAGAAACCTCAGTCCAACGACAGCCTAATATGCAGCAGAGCCTAATATGGGTGCTGCATTTGGCCATGCCACAGCAGGCTAGATTCAAAGTGCTGGATTAGCCTGATTCACCCAAAGTGTAAAGCAAACTGCATTTTCTCTGGTGCGCCATCAAGTCGGAGCTGCTCGGCTCTGGTACTGGGATGGGACAGATCAACAGGTTCTGTCTTGTGGGCATGATGCTTGAAGAGGGCTAATGAAAAAAAGGGCTGATTTGAGGAGGTCTGGAAGAGCAAATCTGCAAGGGAGGAGTGACAGCATGTGGAACGATGTGCCAGAGCAGAGTTGTGTGCAGTTACACACAGGGACCCCAGCGTGCTCCCCCTCTGCTCCTTAGAGGTAAAACTTTAAGCTGCTGTAATCAGTGACAGATGCCGGCTGCTGAACCAGAGCTCTGCTTCGTCTCAAGAGAGGGGAGAGAAGAAGGCACAAAATATGTGTGTTCGAGTGGGACACAAAGAACTGGTACAGATTGCAGTCTCTGAAATGAACAAATGTTGTTCTCCAGTGTTTGCTATAGATTAATTTTCAGTAAAAAAAAAAATAACCCACATTTGAAAAGGTGGATTTCCACATTCCACATGTAGAAAAGGTCTAGAGAAAGTCTCTGTGATTTTTTTTTTTTTTTAATTTTGGTGTATTACTATGTCAACAGGCTCATTAAATCCTACTTCTATGGACCATTTTCAAATTCAGGCTTGCACTGTGACCCAAAAGGATGAAGGAAAAAAAATATTTCCATCCAAAAAATGGCTGGCAGTGGTTGAACAAAATGTCTGCTTTGGGAATGAGCACTGCCTCTCCCTCTCCCATACATATGCACACATACTCTTGCTGGGCAGATCACTGCAAATCAGGGTTACTTAGAAGAGTTAAGGCCAAATCTGAAACAAGGGAAAACTCTGTCGGTAGAAACAGCTCAGCAGATGCACATTTATTACATTCATTGCAGCAGCACAGAAAAACAAAACAATTTCTTGGTGCCTGCATCTGATTTGCCTGCAATGACCTCTCTTTCCTTCAATCCAAGTCCTTTCTTTCTGCAGATCTCCATGTATGGTTGGCATTCCACAATCAGGGAAGCGCCAATAAATCAGTGACAGACAAGCAAGGACTTCAGCCTTCCCTAGAGCTTGCAGTGCTAAAAGTTCATCTCCAAGTGCTCCCTCTTCATCCTAAGCAGCAGCCAGGGTGCTTAAGGTTTGAGAACAGGAACGGCATGGGCTCAGTGCTGGCCAAGCTCTGAAACTGGAGTGGGAGGGGGTGGAGATGCAGATAATACTGGGCTGAACTGAACACCATTAGATATTTGGCTGCACAATGAGCCAAAAACTTGGGTGGTAGCTATAGTTGTGAATCATGATCAAGAAATGTTGTTATTACATCGGGCTTTACGTTGGTTGGGGCCTGATGCGAACCTTGGGGATTCAGCTTTGCAGAACTTGAAGACCAAATAAAGGCTCATGGAGCAAAGGGGCAGAAATGCCTGTATGAAGAGGGTCCAGTGTGGCAGAGAGGATTCTGCATGAAGCATTAGTGGGAGGGTTCAGGTGCACAGGTGGCTTCTGTGGTACAGTATACCTGTCACAGAGCACCTCGGGTGAGACAGGACCTCGGCAGGCTCCAGCTTTGGTCTGCACTCACAGCAAGGCTGTTTTCAACAGGTTGTGTTGTCCAGGACTCTGTCCAGTTCAATCCCCTCCTATCCTTCAAGGATAGGGATTTCAGAATCTCTCTGTGAAACATGTTTTGATGATGAAATATCCTTCTGGATAAGATTTTTTTTTCCCTTAGCTTCAATGAATATTTCTCTAATTGCAACCTGTGCCCGTTGTTCCTTGTTCTCTCACGGCCCCCTCCAACAGCAGCCTGGCTTTGTCTTCTCCTTAACTTCCTTTGGCTAATTGAATACTGTGAGTAGGTTCCCCCATATCCAGGATTCCCCTTCTCTTCCAGGTTAAACAGGTCCTTTTCTCTCAGCTTTTTCTGATATACTCCTCTGTAGCCCCCACATCTCCTGCTGAGCAGTAATTTTCCCCTGTCCCATCTATTTAGAGAGTAAGGTCTTTGGGATGGGCATTATTATTTGGTACATGCATGGCAAATGGAATGGCAAGGCAAGGGACATGGATGATCGCTTTATAGCTTTCTTCTTGGAGTAATCCTATTCCCTTGCCTTGCTGGAGGTCAGAAAGAGGTTGTAATTAAAGCTGCTGGTTCGCTTGGGGAGCGGGACAGGGTGCTTGGTTATGATCTCGTAGATGCCTTCACCTTCTGAAACAAGACTTGCTATACCTGAACCCTTCCTGACAAGTGTATATCCAGCTCCACTTACAGTGCACCCATGAATGGAATCTGCAGTGTCCCTCATCAGCTCCAAAGTTTCCCTACTATTGCTCTGTTGGTCTAAATCTTTGCTGCAAACCAACCCCAGTTCTCCTCATGCTGCTTCCTTGGACTCTGCAATCTTTAGGACAAGCCCTTATGTATTGAAGGGCTGTTAATGCTCCTCTTAGTTTTCTCTTCTCCAGACTAAACAAACCCAATTCTTTCAATCTGCTCTCATAGATTATGTTTTCCAAAGCTTTTGTGGAACTTGCTCCTGCACCTCAGAGGGCTCCCCAGTTTGTTTATCCAGTTTGGAGAGAGCTGTGCCCAGCATCCTCAGGGCCAACTGCAGCACAGTCATTTTCTCCCATGCCTGCCCTGTGAATCTCTCATTAATGGGTCCCATCAAGAGACTCGCCTGTTTTGAAACAGCATGACAGTGTTGACTAATTTCTTGTCTGCAATCCTGGGAGCCTTTCCTGCAGCAGTGCTCTTTATCCAATTAGTCCCCATTTTGCATTTGAGTTCCAACACCTCACTGTGGTATTTTGCGCTCGCTCTTGTGTGATTTCCATCCTGCTGATTTGAGAGCAATTCTCCAATTTATCTAGATTGTTTTGAAATCTGCTGCCGCTGCTGCCTTCCCCTCCACACAGACCCCATGGCTGCAACTCCTCCCAGCTCAGTGGTGCACATAAATGTTATCCTGATTTCCCCGCAATATCCCTGACGCTGTGGTCCCTATTATCTCCAGTTCTGTGGTCAGGCAAGCTGTTGAACCGCCTGGGGCTTGGGACTGAACCCTTTTTGCAGCAGACACACTTGTTAACCTTTTGGGACAGTGTTACAGTGAGCTACACACCTGCTTGCAGCAGGATTTCACACACCGCAGGCTCCTGGTGGTTTATGAGGCAGTTTTGCAGCACACCAGAGGCCACTGGGTATTGCTGGGCCATGGTCCCTCCTGCTGCTCCTCTGGGAGCTGAGAGCAAAGGATTGGGGGAAAAAAGCTACCTTGTGGTCCACAGCTGTGAGAAACTGAACCAAGAAAATTATCCAGAGGGAAGTTTCAGGCAGAAAGATGCAGAGAAGGAACAGGCAGAGTTATGGCTTCATAAATGCCTTAAATACCCAGGCCAGCTGGCGAGAGGGCGGTTATCCCAGGGTCCAGCCTCAGGATGGGGAGCTTGCACCAGCCCTCCCCTGGCCCCACAAACTCTTGGATGACTCAAGAGCCCCAGGAAGCACCAACTCATTGCTTGGGACCAGGGGCTTCCCCCCGGGCTGAGCCTGGATCAGGACCCCTTCCCCGCGCTCCCTTCGGTGCCTGGCTGTCTCCAGGCCCCGGCTGCCAGGCTGGGATGTGGGTTAGCAGATTTTTTCCACGCTGTTTCTCCGGGATCCCTGACAGAGCCCATCAGAGCTGCCTTTTATCAGCACTGCACGCCTTAGTGAGCCTGTCATGACTCACACACAATGTGCTCTGTGCCGGATTAATCCGGCTGGCTTTCATGCTCAGGATGTGGGCGACGGATTGTGGTGGGGGCACGGGCACAGATGCAAGGCCACTGCAGGCCTGGGACATGGACAGAGTTGAGGGCCCTGAAGTACTGAAGAGGAGCACTTTGTTTCAGTATGATCTGGAGGGACAAAGAGACAACAAGCCCACAGGCACAGAAATGACAGGAGAGCAACAGGTGGTATGCTGTCTTCCAGCTGCAGGTACTTGTTGCTCTGACTTTTTAGCAGGAGCTACGCCAGGGAGTTGCACCAAGGCGTTCAGCCCCATCAGTGAGTTTGTTTGCACTGCCACACCCTTAACTTCCTTCCCTTATCTTTAACTTTCAGCTTCCCAAGAGTATCCAAGTTTAAACCCGAGGGAGCCAAGGATGGGAGGCAACTCTTGCCACATACAACTGTAGAATGTGCTGAGTTGGAAGGGACCCACCAGGATCATCGAGTTCAACTCCTAGCCTGCACAGCACACCCCAAGAATCACACATGTGCCTGAGGGCATTGTCCAAATACTTACTGAACTCCGTCAGGCTGGGTGCTGTGACCACCTCCCTGGAGAGCCTGTTCCATTGTCCAACCACCCTCTGGATGGAAAACCTTTTCCTGATACGCAGCCAAAACATCCCCTGACAGCTGCATCTTGTTTCCTTGAGTCCTGTCACTGCTCAGAAGAACTAAGAGATCTGTACCTGCCTCTCTTCTCCCCCTCATGGGAAAGGTTTAACTGCTGTGAGGTCTCCCCTCAGTCTCCTCCAGGCTGAAAAAACAAAGCAACCTCAGCTGCTCCTCAAAGGCTTCCCCTGCAGACCCTTCACCATCCTTGTGGCCTTCATTTGGAGGTGTTCAAAGCCAGGCTGGATGGGCTTGGAGTAGCCTGGTCTAGTGAAAGGTATCCCTGCCTATGGCAGGCTGGTGCAACTGAAGGAGCTTTAAAACACCTTCCAACTCAAACCATTCCGTGATTCTACGATTCTACCAAGAACTGCAAATACAAGACATTGCATGCAGCTACTGTTTATTTACACAGTATATTATGGGTGGAATTGGTTAACAGCAGAGTTAACCTTTTGTCCCAAAGCCATGAGCATGCTGTCACTGTCTGGCTTTGATTGTCTCCTGCCACCTCTTGAGCCCCTCCAGCTCCTGGCATCTCCCATGTTATTTCTTCCACCAAATCATCCACTCAGCCAACCATAACTTATCCCCAGCTTGTGGGCTCACACAGCATATAAAGAAGATTTCCTGCAGCTCTGCTGCTCCAGAGACTCAACGTGATACTGGCCCAGCTGGGACCACGCCTGTAAGTTGCTGCAGGTACGTGAGTATAGTTTGGTGTTCATCTTGGTTACACAGATCTAGCCAACCCTAAGAGAGGGAGAGACGGATATTTGCTAATTCATGTGCAAAATCACTCTTTGGGGCTGTTAATACTTTTGATTTAGATGCCATATTTCTTTGATATCTAGACACATCTGTTACAGCAGATCACTCAGGGTGCTTACACGTCTGTGAAACAGGTGAATGTGAATGCCTCGGTCCATGAACTGAGGGAGGACAATGTTTATAGCATATCCTTTTTCTTTTCTGCACTGCATTTCCAAAGTAATTAACATTTCTCAAGAATGTATTGTTTATGAAATGGATTTCTTCAGAAAGGGCTGCCATGACGGTCCTCCCTGAAATATGTGGGAAGCTTGAGGAAAGATCCTCACTCTCATCCCAGTTACCTGCATGCTATGCAAATTTGGGATCTCTTTCTGCTTCTTTGCAGAGAATTATTTGCCTCTGAAATTAAGAACTATGAAGCTGAGCTGAGAGAGTTACTTCTCCTAAAGGTAACAAATACCCAGTAATTTATGTTCCCTGCATAGTTAATTTCTGTGAGTCCATCACTCTGGGCAATCAACATGTCTCCTAAATCATGTCCAAATTATGGCAATTCAAGAGGAGTGCAGAGAAGTCATGTTTGTGTCTTCCAGACTCACTTTGGAGCAAGTATTCCCATGGCAAGAGCTGCAACCTGACTAGTTCCTTTTGGTGACAGTCACAGCAGCTCAGCCAGGCACAGAGGAGGGAGCTTGACCCACCTTCCTCGTGCTGATCCACCCTTTAAGGCAGGTTATGGGCACTGATTGCTGCCTTCTCTGCTGGCTCCTTCCCAGGTGGGAACACCACAAGGGGCTGGGAAATTGCAGTGCCAAACACAGGCTATTTTGGGAGTTTTCCTAGAGTACATCACATGAGGGTTTGGGGCTATCAGTCCAGCACTTGCTTAAATGGCCTGGTGGCTTTCTGTATGAAGAGTGGTAAATTTGCTCAGAGGGCCCTGATCTGCACTGACATCTCGGTTAATGGTTTGGAGGTATGCAGAATGGGAATCCATGACTACTGTGCCTTTCTGAACAAAGACAACTGCTTCACATCCTAGTCAAGATAAAGAAGAAACAGGAAGGAAGATGCAGAAAAGTGTATCTATTTCTTGCCAGTTAAAGGCATTCAGTTGTGTAATACATCACCACCTAGCTCCTTCTCGGTGGTTGATCAGTTCATCCCTCAGTAAGAAGGATTTTCATTCGTCTTCATTAACTGTAGAATGGAGAACCTAAAATGGTCCATTGTTCCAAAAGCTGCTCTTCTGTTCTGCTTTGGCAGCTTTTCCCTTTCACTTTCCTCTTTCCTCAGGTGCAAGGCCACGATTTAGCAAGGTGTTTAAACATCTCTTTAAGTTTAAGCATGTAATTAAGTTTATTCCTACCCAGCAGTGCCTCTAAGCGTGTTCTTAACCATGTGCTCCAGTTGCTCCAGTCTCAGTGAAGTAACCCAGCAATTAAGCAGGTGCTTTGCTGAAGCAGGGCCTAAATGACTACTTTTAGTCCTTTGTAAGGAGGAGTATAAATCCTCCTCCTGACAGGGGTGGGAGTGGAGAGGAATGCATTTTATTATCATCCTCCTCTTTAAAGCTTGACTTGGTCTTGCAGACAGCCCAGGCCCTTCCTTGTGCTGGTGACCAGCTGGTAAGCGGCTGTCACCTCTCTGAGAGCTGCGACCACGTACAAAAAAATTCAGATTTACAGCAACGCTGACAAGATCATCATCCCTTTCTATGGAAGTGCAGGCTGGTGGCAGGGATGTTGGGAGCTGGTTTGTGCTAACCCAGGCAGGGGGAGGCCAGCGGGGCTGCCCCAGTTTACACCTTGCTGAGGATGGGGTGGCAAGGGAGGGAAAGGATTTCCCTGGGTTTGTTTCACACCATCTTCCCACAGGGGCCACAAAGCCCTTCTGCAGTCACTGTGCTGCTAGGAAAATGAACACTGTCTCTGGTTAATTTTAATGCAGCCCATTAACTAAGCTGCCTCACTGCACTTTGTCCATCTGGGTCGTCCCATGCCTGCCAGAGTTTCCCTTTCATATTATTCCCCATCGATTCAAGAGGCCCTTTTGACTCACCCCCTCCCCTCCTCCTCTCCCCAGCCCATCCACATTGTGTTACTCAGCCCTGGAGCACAAGCTGCAGCCATTCCTTGTGTTCCACTGCCAACACAGAGAGGCATCAACCTGTGCAAGGATAAATTGCACCCATCTTCCCCCTGCCCCAAGCAAATGGGCCTTGCTGACATAAGAAAGGCAAAAAGCACGATGGATAGAGGGAGCAGAGCTATATAAGAGTGCACACTTGTTAACCAGGAAGAAAATGGAGAAAGAAGAGGAGGAGGAAGAGGAGCTAGATGTAGCAACACCAGGTGCTTGGGGAGGAAGGAGGCTGGCAGCAAGGGAGGCAGCCAGATGAGCAGGGTCCCTCTGCTGATGCCATCAACCATAGGGCTCAGGGACTGTTTGTTGTCGTTGTTGGCAGCAGGGAGAGTTGGGTTTTGCTTTTTTACGTTACTCTTACTTTTTCTTTCTTTTCCAGTTTTTCTTTGTTTGGTTGGGGGGGTTTGGTTGTATGTGTGGCTGTGGTTTTTAGGTTGGTTTTTTGTGGGTTTTTGTTTGTTTCGTTGGTTTTTTTCTTGTGACATCTGGGCAGCAGTTCAGCCAAGCAGGGCTGGAACTGGAGAAGGAAAGGTGAATATGGGATTTTGCCCAATCCATTGATTCTCAACGGAGGCTCTAAGCAACACTCAAGGCGCTGTGAGGCAGCACTGGCCTGAAGAAAGGAACCTTCACAGGCTGTGGGGGGCAATGGCAGGCACCCCTCCCACCAGGTGAGCAGGAGCCCAGCCACTCTCCCCCCAGTCCTCCTGCCCACTCAAATCTCCCAGTGGACACTCTGGCCCCTGAGCTCAGGCCAGGTGGTTGCTCTAGAAGATTGAAATGGGTAAATAAATAGAGTGTACAGAGCAGAGCTTTGGCTGCAGGCATGCTGGTCTATGCCAACTGGGGCTGTACGTGTGAAGCTGCACATATACATGAGTATATGTGCATAAAAAACCACATTCCTGCATGGAGCACGGGCTGGAAGGCTGGGGGCAGCGGCAGCCACTGTGACTTCCCAGCTCAGCCCCGCATGGTCCCTTCCCTGAGCCTGCCATCCCTGGCTAGGTGATATCATCTCTTCCAGGAAAACATCTGGTCCTGATTTCAGGCCTCCCGGCGACCCAGCCACCGCTGGCCTTCCAGGCAATGTGCCCCACAGATTAATTACTTTCACAGTTGAAAACGTGCACCTTGATTTTCAGTCTGGATTTGTCTGGCCTCAACTGCTGGCAGCTGGTTCTCATAAATGCCCTTTTCTGCCAGATTAAAGAACCCTTTGATATCAGGGCTCTCTCTCCCCCTTGAGGTGCCTGTAGATCAAATCGCCCCTCGGAAGAACCAGGGAGATCGTGCCTTTTTAAATTGCACACCGTGGGGTGGGTTGTCCAGACTTCAAACCTTTCCAGCTTAAGCCATGAGGCATTAAATATCCTTTGGCATCCACACCTGTTCCTGCAGCCCTCACGGGCACTGTGAGGTTCTTGATGCCTTCAAGATGCAGACACGGCCATGCACAGACCGACAGAGGAGCAGAGACTCGGGGGAGGCCCGACAGATGCATTTGGGGGCTGCTCCCTAGGTGTGAAAGGACCTATTTAATGAAAGAAAATCTTCAGGGGAAGTCACGGCATGCTGAGCGGGTCACAGCAATTGAGGGTCACTAATGGGAAGGTGGGAGGGAGACTGCAAACTGGCCAGCTCACTGTGTACCAGCAGCCTTGGAGGAACAGATTCATCTCTTGGATCAGAGGGTGTTTAGCCAAAGAAGTCTGTATATGGAGAGAAAAAAAAAAAAAATGTTGGATTGCAACATTGATTTTTCAGATTTTAACTTCTTGTGGTAGTATAGCATAAAAGTGGGAGGGAAAGGTTTAGAACGAAGGCTTACGCTCACAAAGTGCAAGAACTATCTTGCTGCCCAGTTTTGCAATCAAAAGATGCTTGTGTCAGCAATGGAAAGGGGAGCTCTTGTTCATTTGCTGGTAAGCTCTGCAGCCCAGTATAGCTGCTGTGTTTGTTATGCCCAGAACTCAGGCAGGATGGCATTTGCAGTGCCCTCATGCATCTCCACTCGTGCTGGAGTGCCACGGTCTGTGACATGCAGAGTCTGAGACGCTGTGACTCTGCCACACTCACAACTGCCTGGGATCACAACCAGCTGAGATTACAGCTCGTTGGGCACAGCAGCTGGCTCCAACAGCTGGGGAATATGAACCGCTGTCCTTGGCCAAGTAATTTGCAAAAGGTCACCCACAGCTTCTGTAGCACAGCAAGATCTGAGCCCTGCTCACTTAACTCTCGCCCATCATCACAAAACCCTCTCCCAGGTGAGGCCACTCCTCAAGTGCTTTCTATCAGGCAGGGCTGTCTGGGCAGCCTTTCCCCCTAAGCTGCATTTCTGAAAAACAGGATTCATCTCTCACAGCCGTGTATTTTAATCAGAGCTACAAGCCCTGGGCAAAGCTGAGGGCGAATCAGGCCCCTACTGCCCATCTGATGAGACTGGGAAGTAAATGCATAAGGTATCTCAGGAGAGAGCAGCACAACAGACCAGTTCCAATGCAGACCACAAAACTTTCACCAAAACCTGGATTAAAATTCGCCACTCGTGAAGATTGAACTTATTTACACACTTGGTGCAGCCTCCCATTCTGCAAACTAAAGCAAATGGTAAAAGTCTCTTTCACCTGCCCGAGCAGGACCTGTGGAATTCTCCATCCCACCAGGGTGCTGAGTGCTAGGATCCTTCCATAGGCCTGCATCTCCTTCAGGAGAACCAGGGTGTTGTGGCATCAAACCTTTTTCTTCCTGTGTGGTGCTCAGTGCTAATGGGAATGCAAAGGAGAAGAAAGACCTTTCTTGCCTCAAATCCTCCTACCCTCTCTCCCAGTCCCAAGGGTCCTGTGTGATACGAGATGTGTTTTCCTTTCATCCCTGCCTGAGAAACTCATGTTTCAGCATTAGCATGCAAGATGGAAGAGAGCCAGCGTTTCTGGGAGGATTTCATCCAACTGCTTTCACCTTTCCCTGACTGCTTCCCCGACACTGACTGCAGCAGAAACCCCTGTCTGATTGTTACCTGCTCACTGCCCGGGGTGGTGAGCTGAATCTCCTGCCCCTGCCAGTGATGCACTCAGACACGGCGACAAGCACCTCTCACCTGAGGCTGTTCAGGTACCTGAACACCTGAACTCAATCCTGATCACCTCAGGATAGAGGTGATCTAGAAAGGGGGCATGGCAAAGGAGGCGGGGAGAAGGGAGGTGGCTTCTTGTCTCACCCGGTGAAGAGGTGTTAATTAAAGTCACTACTTCAACTTTTTCACGCCCTTGACATTCTTTGTCAGCCTGATGAGAACGCCCGGGACCCAAGTGGCCTCCCAGGAAGCGCTGTGTGAGATCCACTCTCCTCCTTGGCCGCTCTTCACCATCCCCCTCTTCATCATCATCTCCCGCCCACCTCCCACCTCGATGCTGCTAATGCATTTCCATTATTTATGAGACATCCCTTGGTGTTTCCAGCTCAGCCTTTCTCCTTCTTACTGCTTTTTGCTTGCCATGTTGAGGTCCACGGCCAACAAGTCAGTAAGGCCCAACACTCGTCTACCAAACACAAATCCCTTGAAATTTCCTTTGTGTTGCAGCTTGTTTTAAATGAGCAACGTGTGATCGTTGTATCAGCAAAGCAAAAGTCACAAGTTTTGGATTGATGGCTGTAGTGCCAGTGCCTTCTCAGGCTGGTTGTTAGATATAGAACACACCATCAGCAGTCACATGGACCAGAGTCATGGCAAAAGATGGAAAAGAGAATCTTTCGGGTTTTTTTTGACTCTCTCGTGTTTTGATGCTTTCTCAAGGAGGCAGCCAGCTGGTGCCAGCATGATCACAGGTTTCTTCTGCCTTGCTGTGCACAAGGGAACCATGTAAGACATGATCAGTGCATTTCTCTTTTGCCATCAGCTGACAGATCCTTGGCCATCGCCAATCCCTTGCTCAGGATACAGAGCATTTATCACTGAGTACTCTCTGTGTGAATAACCCTTTCAGCTGCAGCACAAGTAGGTCTGAACTCCTTGCAGTGAGTTCACTCATTGCAGTACTGCTCTGTAGGGAAATGGGGAATATATTATTCTTTTTTACAAGGCCTGCATTTGCACGCTGACAGAGGAGGCCCAGAGGAATGCTTCCTCACCAGACAGCAGCCAGACCTTAGCAGTATGACCTTATGGCTCGCAGACAGCAGTTTTACTAGCACATCCAAAATAAACCTATCCTTTGTCCTGATGCAGAAACTGCACGGAGGCTGTTTCATTTAGAAGCCATTCCTTGGACAGCTTATTCCTCCAGTGGCCTGGAAATGCTGTCAGCCTATCCTGTGAACTATTTACCACATCTGCCTTTTGTAACACCGAGTTATTTTGCTGCCTTGTTCCCTCTCCAGCCCCCACAGCATGGAAATAATAGTGCACACCCAATTTAAGCCACGCACAACTCTCCCAACATCTTCTGCTGGCCTTCAAGGATGGCCATGGGTATTCCCACTGCGAGTGAAGGTTTCTCATTCCCACTATAATAGCCCAGAGCTTGTTGTCTAAATCTGATTTTGAATTAGGCAAGGGTCCATGGTTCCATGTCAATGCCAAGATGTGGGTGGGAGGGGAGGACTTTTTCCTAGGGATTTGGAATCTCTTATTACGCTGTTTCTGAAAGATTTCATCTCTCCAGGAAGCAGAAGTCTCTCGAGATGAGCTGTTTGTGCAAGACTCTGCCGTGTGGGCTTGAGCTGGAGCCTTCAGATGCAGCCAAACCAAGACTCCCTTTTTTTTTTTCTGGGCTGGGACCAGTCAGGATCCCAACTTCAGGGGAGGATATTGGTCCAAGAAATTGAATCTGAGCTGCTCTTATCTTCAAGTGTTTCAGATGAAAGGCCTGCCTGAGCCCCAGAAGGCGTGTGAAATGCAGTCACCCTGGCTTAGCTGTGCCTCCAGGCAGGAGATGAGATGGGGCAGGGGGGGAAGCCGCTCATGGCTGGGGTGGGCGCACGATGAAGTGACTTGACAAGGGACACGCCAACAGCCCGTAGCAGAGACAAGGAAAAAACTGTCTAAATATTGTTTTGTTATCCCTCTTTGATCCAGAGAGACAGCTTTGGCTGGGCCAGATCCCCAGCTGGTGTAAGACCCTCCATATTATCCAAATGTCTAGGAAAGAAACAAACATAAAGATTGAGTTAGGAGTGAGTGATCCCCATTTCTAACTGGAATTTATGACAGGAGCCAAAGCTGGAGTTCACATGAGACACATCCCGTTTCAAATCACCAAAGCCAATGCCTGGCTTGGATTTTCTTCCATACCAAATATCAAGGCTGAAAGCGTGGGAATGCCTTCTCTTGAAATATATCTTATTTCCACGGTCTGGCTAAAGAGGTCCCT
>VWZN01018899.1:25332-60466 GCA_013396955.1 Regulus satrapa | reverse complement strand
ATCCTGCATCCCCCATCCCCATCACGTCTCCATTCTGTATCCCTCATCCTGCATCCCTCGGTCCCTGCCGTGCTCTCATCCCACATCCCTGCCACGTCTCCGTCCTGCATCCCCCATCCTACATCCTTCATCCAGCTCCCTGCTGGATCCCTGCTCCACCTCACATCCCTCATTCCCTACCACGGACCCATCGTGCATCCCCCATTCCTTCCGCACCTCCACCCTGTCTGCCCCATCCTGCATTCCCAGTCCCTGCTGCACCCCAATCCCTGCCCTATCCCCACCCTGCATCTCCCACCCTCCCTGCAACGCCCACAACCACGGCCCCCATTCCATGGCCATCCCAGCACAGCATTTCAGGGATCCAGGGAAGACTCCCACCCCTATCCCAAGGTTTTGCTTCTGGATTTTCCCCTCTTCTCAGCAGGGGGAAATCAGGGTAGGCAACAAGTGACAACTCACCCCAGCTGCAGCTCCTTCACAGCTTCAGCTGGGGATGCCACAGCACACATCCAGCTCCTCTTCTCCCTGCTCAGGATGGGAAGGAAAACTGCCAGCAAACCCCAGCGATGATAGGGAAAAGATCAGAATCCTTCATTCTGCCTGGGGAAGGAGGTGTGAAATGCATTTTGCTGTGCCAGGCTAGAGCAGCGGGATAAGCTGCTTACCAGCGAAATTCAACCAACTTCCAAAAGAATTGTCACTAAGACACGTTTACACGAGTGGGAAGAGGAGGAGTACGCCCCAATTGTCAAAAAATCCCCGTGCTTGCCTCAACTTCTCGGTGAGAGTCGTTAAAAACCTCGTCAGGCAGAAGCTTCCCAAAGTGCATCTCCCCTTTCCTGGTGGCTGCGTGAGCAGCTCCCGGGTCTGTTCCGAAGAGATTCGCCAAGTACCTCTTCAGGCTGGCGGAAAGATGACAGCAAGTGGTGTTAAGTGCTCTCAGCACCTCCCTGTGAGCGTGTGCTGGTGCTCTGCTCCCCGAGGGAACTGTTTGGAAGGCGGCTTTCGTTCTGACGCCAAGGAGAAGGACACAAACAGCCCAACGGTTTGTAGCTGGCTACGAGCAAGGGCACCCGGCAAAAGCCTTTGCTTTTTGCAGATGATTTGATTGCCTGACAGGCAGGCTCGAAAGCAGACAGGCAATTTGGTCTGGGAAACATAAACAGGAAGCGCATTTAGGGGGGAAAAAAGAAAAGCGATCCCAATTCCTGAATGACTCCCACTGCTCTGTGTGCATGGCCGAAGAGGCAGCTCACTCTGGAGGGAGGAAATGAGGTGAAGATGTCTTAGAAACGATCGCTAGGACATGTGGGTTCTGCTGGAGCACCCCTATCCGTGGCTGAGAGACATTCTCCACCTCTACCTCAGCATGATTCCATATCCGTGGAAGCAACTAGGAATGGGCAGCAGCACCTGCTCTGTTACAAAACACCAGCACCTGCCATTTTTCCAAGTGTTCATCTAGGGCAAGTTGAAATCCTGTGTCGCTATTTTTACCAAACGTGGAGATTTACAGGAAAAAAACAACGTTGTCTCGAGATCTCTGAAGGATTCACAATGGAATCAAAGAGCTCGGTGCTGCTTTTAATGGAGAAACCACCTACAAGGCATATGTTTTTTGACACGCTCCGAAACGGTCACTGGAAAGAGCTCTAAGCTCTTTCAATGCTTTCTTATTATCATACTTATGTGCCGTGCTGGAAGTTTAATTACAGAAACTATCAATGCAACAGGAGATAAACACTCTGCTTTTGAAGGGAATTAATTTATTTGGAGATCTACATCACACAGGCACTCTGCTGGAGATCCAAGCAATGCCTGACCTCGGTATCGTTAAAATCGTGCTCCAGGGAAGCTCTCCTGGATTTTAAATACTTATTTTAAGAACAAACTTCCTTCTTCTGAAAAAAAAAACCAAAACAACCCACGTTTAAACACCGGCAATGTCCCAAAAGCCCCAGTTCCAGTTGTTTTCTTGGAAAACCAGCAATCCACAGACATCAAAGAGGCAACTTCGTGACGTTTTGGGGCAAGGATGAGGAAGGACCCTGGCAACCCCCAAGTAGAGGGCAGTGGAAAAGCTGCAGGGAAACGCCACGGTTCCCATGCTTTGGAGGAGTCACAAAACATCCCAGCTTGGAGCTCCCAGGTTCCCACTGAAGATTCATGTCCTATGAAACCTTTCTCTGAGGGACGGTGCCCAGAGCAGCCCCGCCAGGGCCGCCTCAGGAGAAGCACAGCTGCCCAGATGTGGCGTAGTAGCCAGAGGCGTCCGAGGAGAACCTCTGAGAGAGACGCACCGAGTCCAGCTGCACCTCTCCGAAGTGGAAGTTCTCGAAGAGCTGGAAGGAAGGAGAAAAAAACCACTTGAAGGGCACCAGAGAAGCAGCTGGCCCATGGCTCTCTCACAGGAGCTGGCCCTGTCAAAGGCCTCTACTCACAGACTGCTTTTGCCACTGAATGAAAGCGTTCTTTACGTTTTTTTTTCCCCACTGAAGGCTGCGCTGGAACCCTTTTTACCTACAGCAGCAGCTGCTCCAACCTCTCCTGTGTCACTGAGGGAGCCTGGGGAGGCTGCTCGCTGCTTTGGAGGCACCACCCCTGCCCGGGTGGCTCTCGAGGTCGCAGGAGGGAGGTTGGAGGCCAGGAGCTTCACAACGATCCAGGCCACAGGATGCAGGATTTAACAGCCACAGCTCAGTCCTAATTCAAGCTAGCAGGCTGGAGGCACAAGGCTCCTCATCATCCCGGCACTGACCCCGCTTTGTTCAACAAATCCGTCTTTGTTCGGCAAAGACTCGAGTGCAAATTAAGGAAAGCAAGCCAACTCCGGCCCCCCGGGGGGGAGGGTGTGTCCCTGCCCATTAATCCAATCCACCAAGCAGACCAAAAAAATGACATCAGAATTTCTTACAAGAAGTTATTGCTGGAAAAGCATCGTGTCCAAGCGCAAAGTGCTCCTCCCGTTCCATTAAGCAGCAGGAAATGGCTCTACCTGCGAACATCAGCTGTGCCTCAGGAAAAGCTTCTCGGTGGAGATGCTAATTTGGAGAGCTCTGTTTAACCGGAGAGCTCTGAGTCACAGAGAGCCTGAGCAGCGACTTCTCCCCACCTTGGAGATCTCCAAAATGTCCATTCCATCTGTTCTTCTGTTCAATTTTCTATCTGTCCCTGCAGGCGTGGGCTTGAGACAGTCCCACAGCCCTTCCTGCCCTTACAGAAGGCAAGAAGGAAAGCCAACACATTAATCCTCCTAGAGCCAATGGTGCATCAATTCCTCCATAGAGGGAATGACTGAAATCCCAAATAACTATTTAGCATCTGAAAGGCTGCACTTCACCTCCTCCAAAGAGGCATTTGGCTCTGCCTGGCACTGATTTGGGCACAACTGCTCTTTTGTTGGTTCTTCCAAGAGTATTCTATTTTGTAAATACCCTTTTTTCCAGAGGACACCAGCTAGTCTTCTTTCAGGACAATTCCTGGGTTTGCTGTCACTCCACAAAGGAAAAATGCCACAGGGAAAGGGATTCCCTGCCTGTCCTGGGGCACAGCAAGAGACCCCAGGGCAGCAGTGTGGCCTCGAGGGACACTGTGAGTGGTGCCCCCACAGGGTCACTGCCCTAAAGAAGAGCAGCCTGCAGAAAAGAAGCTGTGCTAAGGAAGCACCTCAAACTGGGAGGGGAGGAGAAGAGGAGAAGAGAAATTATGAAAGCCACACAAATTCCATTTCATACAATTAAAGATTTATACAAGAAAGATTAATTATGTTCCCAAAAGCCTGCGTCGTTCGTGTTGGAGGACTTAGGATAAAATGGCTCATTAATAAGAGATGGCAGTAAAAAGGGGTTGGTCACCTTTCTCTTTTTGTTTTGGCTGACCCCAGAAGGAAGGAGGCTTTCCTGCTCTCCAGGGCTCCCTGCAGTGCTCTGCCACTGTGCCCGCTCACCCCAAACCTTAACACCTGTCCTTGTCACAGTGGCTGCTCACACTGCCACTCCTCTCCGTCACAGAGCACTCTCCGCCCAGGAGAAACAGAAATCACCTCTCTTGATCCCTGGCAGAGGGAGTGGTGGCTGTGCTGGCAAGCAAGGGTTTGAAGAGGGCCTCCCTCCAGCACCTAACGGGGCTCAAAGGGAGATGGACAGGGACTTTGGATAAGGGCATGGAGTCAAGGGATGGACTTCCCCCTGCTGGAGCACTGTTCAGGTATTGAGAAGAAATTCCTCCCTGTGAGGTGGTGAGGCCCTGGCACAGCGTGCCCAGAGAAGCTGTGGCTGCCCCTGGACCCCTGGAAGTGTCCAAGGCTTCGTTAGATGGGACTTGAAGCACTCTGGTCTAAGGTGTCCCTGCCCACGGCAAGAGGGATGGGCCTCAAGGTCCCTTCCAACACAAACCATTCCAGGATTCTGTGAAGAAAACAAATTAAATGCTGGGATGTGCCAGACCCATCAGCAGCGCTAGAAGTCAAACCTTTCCACAAAATAACCGAAGGAAGAGCTTTGTTTCTGCTGTTGCTGCACACCACAACCCGTTTTTCTTACTAAACACGTGGTACTTCAAAAATTAGTTAATGAGACAAACCCTCCCTGAGCCCCTCTTGCCTCATACAGCCTCGGGCACGTCACAGCACAAGGATGATTGGGAAGCCCCAGCAGACGCTGCCCAGGTCAAGGGCCCTCCATTTGTACAGTGCTAAAAGTGCAGCACAGCCACTGTACCAAAGCACTTTGTACTCCCTTGGCTTTTATAAGATTCACCACCTCCCGTGTGTTCGAGCAGCTGTGTGTTTCCCAGGGAGGAACGCTGCTAGAACTATTGATTTTTGGTAATGTGGCTGTACTTCCTGAGAGTAAACATGCTACAAGATTTAGAGGACAACCACAGACACTTTTTTCCTGCTCTTGTTTCAGGCCGCCTTCTCCCCGATGCTCCTGCGCTCCCTGAGGCTTCCCACGGCAGAAGCCAGCGGACTGCAGGCACGGAGATCACTGCACATCTGAGACCTGCCTGGGGCACTGTGGAGAGAGGCCCCTCAAACATCATCCTCCAGCACCTCTGCAACACCAGGAATCCTCCGACACCTCCGAAACGCCAGGAAGTGGCTTCCCATCACAAAAGCACGCTGCACTCGGGTCCCCGGGGACTCGAGAAGAGATTGCAGAGAGCCAAGCCTCTGCTTTTGACTTTCACTTCTATTTATCTTGAGGAGAAGCCAAGCAGAGCCAAGAAAGATATTTATAACTCCCCCCCTCTCCCCAGCCACCACGGAAACGCTCTGCTTTCGGAGGAGCCCTAGAGCACAGCTGATGAAATGCCTCCTGGGAAAGCATCTTAGCATTTTTTATTCTGCACCAGGGAAGAAGGTACCTGGAGTTTGCTGCCCTTCAGAAGGCAACTGCTGATAACGTGAAAATTGGCCAGCTCCCCTTCCCGTCCTTTCCTACGGCTGCCAAGGGCCCACCTTCCCCTGAAAAGGCTTCAGGGAACACGAGGAGATGTGGATCAGGAGCAGCCAGGAGGGAGGCAGGGGAGGAGAAATGCAATCGCCCGCAGAGCCGTGTCATTTGATTGGAGTGGGACGCGAGGCTCAGCAAAAGCACAGTAATTCTATAAATCCAAACATGCCGAAGGATTTATGTCCTCGATGCCCAAGGAATAAATAAGAGGATGGAGGCTGGGATTTTGTTTTTTAAAGTATTATAAATGAGAATGAACCTGATGGAGGTAAAGGTCAGCTTACAGCATCAACACAGCGCATGCAGTGCAAGCTACTAACTCCCATCAAGGGAATAGCACTTAGAGGACTAAGTGCCCTCTGTCTCCCCGCTGCCTTCCCAAATTGAATTAGAATGGAATAAGGAAAGAGCACTGTTAACTTTTAACCCCAGAGCCAGCACCTCCAAGCTAACGCTCCGGGGATGTGCCCTGCCTTTCAAGCCACAGCCAAAGGATGGAGAAACGCTCAGCGAGGATGCCTGCATCTCCCACGGGGACAGAGCAGGTGCCTGGAGAGGGGCAGGAGCAGCATCCCGGGATCTGTGGGGGAGGGCACACACTACAGCCACACTGCCCTCCCCTAAGGCCGCGAGCTCCTAAGAAAGGAGAGAAACGGATGATGGATAACCCCAATTTCACACATCAGTCTGCAAACTACCGTAGGCCCGAGTGCTCCTCTCTCTCCTTCTCCCTCTCCTGTCCTGGGGATTGGGTCCAAGGACACAGCACTCAGGTCATGATGAAAGGCAGGCAGCCCTGTGGTAGCTCCCAGAAAGCAAGCCTCCCTCCACTTCTCCCCCCAGCGTCGCTCATCCTGAGCCAGGAGCAGCCAGCAGCACCACTGTCATTTCTGACACCCCCTTTTCTCCCGGTTAGGACAGCCCTGTTCAGGTGCTGGAAACCCTTCTTCCTCTGAGGTCAGTTCCCCTCGATTAACCACAAACTACCCAGCAGAGCTCCCTTGGGATGAGACAACTGTTTTTCTGAAGGAACACAAGAGGCTGAAGACTCGTTGTGGGAGAGATGGAGCCACACATCAAACCTGAGCCAAAACTGCTCGTACAAACTTCAACCCCTGAACCACAACAACTTCCTTATCAAAGGCAGAGCAACGGATCAAACGCAAGATGCCTCTCTGCCACGTTTTCTTCCCCTTTTTAAGTCTGTGAAGTAGGTTTTGCTGAGGCAAGGAGGAGGAGAACTCCTCAATGAAGAAGTTAAAACAGGCGCCTTAAACGATGTCGTGTTCCCAAGCGCGGGTGTTTGTCAAGCTGTCCTCCTCGGGGGGCTCGCTTCCCACAGACAACCCTCCTGGAATGAGACAGCACCTCTGTGTTCCAGCCTGGGAACAACAGCAATAAATCACAGCTAATCCACAGAAGGACAGCAGCGATGTGTTTCAGCTCCGGCTACGGAGAGCGGAGGTGCCAACGCAAACCGGGGCTTTTAAATCACCTGTCACGGGCTCAACAAGCATGAGAAATATTAATGGATTCGGCTGGAGAAGCACTGGGAAGTGGGAGGACAAAGCAAGTCCACGGAAAGGAAGGGAGTCAGAGGTATTTAAAACTTCCTTCACGTAATCTCTGGCTCGCATTCACGCTGCCTTGGCCTGGATTTTGCCACTACCATCAGGATTATTGATCAGTGTTTAAAGCCTTACGTCGTTTACAGTAGGCAGCCAAAAAAAGACCCATCCTGAATTAATAAAAAGTCCAAGCAGCTCTGCTGAGAGCCTCGGAAATGCCGAGGGAGCAACAACTCACTGCAATGCCTTGCAATTAAAAATTCCCACTAACAAGCTGCGATACCACGGGATAAAATGGATGTGCACACACACACATACACACACACACCTCCCCGGACTGTGGGGAGTTCTGCTGTGAACTCCAGCCCCAGAAAGCAGTGCCTCAGGGCTGGGCTATTATAGATCAACAGCACAAAACTGTCCCCGGTGACTCAGCGCTGCGGGCGAGCAGCACCGTGTAATGGCATTAGCCTGTGACAATCCGCCTCACAACCCCCCTGCTGCCCTCGGCAGGGAGCTGAGCCCCGTGTTCCACATCTGGAACGAACACAGAAATCAGCAACTTCGGAGAGGCTGGGAGCAAGAGAGGCTCGTAGCTCCAGGAGTCCACGGCTGCGGATGAGCTCGCCGTCATTCCCGCTGCGAGGTCCATGCTGAGGATGGGACGCCGGCAATCCCTCCTCTGCTGTTTCTCCTGGGTGGAAGCTGCTTATCCAGCCCAAGATCTCATCCGGGCAGGGTGTGAACAGGCTGAGCACCACTGGGCTCTGCCTCCGTGGCAGAGCAGGTGCAGGAGGATCACGCTGACAGACAAGCCAGCGCCGGGAATCGGGGTCCGGCAGCCGACGGCAGCGCACGGAGAGCTCCAAGCAGGAGATTACACAGAGGCTTTGGAGGAGCTGGAGGCTTTACAGCTTCAGCTGCTCTGCACGAAGTGACAACACTCACCAGCACAGCCCCGGCGTGTGCCGATCGGGAGCAGCGGGGAATGAGGGAACGGGCTCGGAAAGGCAGAAGATTTCCGATGGAAATCAGCACGTTACGGTGCTGTTATCCCCTTCAGGCAAGGGGAGGAACAAACAAAATCCCAGGTGCCCGCTGAAAAGCACGGAGAAAAATTAAGCAGCATTTCTGAAGAAGTGCCTCAACACACAGCGACAAAACGCGTTTGTCTGCGGACTCTCTGCGCTCTCCCCTGGAAACGTTTCCATCTCATAAGGGATGATATATTTGAATTAAAGTTTGCATGACACATCCACAGCTTGGGATGGAAAACACTGGAGAAGAGCAGAGAACAATCAGCCTTCCAAATCATCTGGCTAAAGCAGAACCAGGGTTCCCATGCCAGACACGGCAGGAAGGCGCTGACTCCTCGGAAAGCTGCTGGATTACTGATACCAGCACCAGGCAAAAAGGACTGGTGGAGGAAATGGCAAAAAACACGGAAAAGATTAAAAAATCTTACAAAACTGAAATTTGAAATGTGAAAGTAACACATTTGGGTGGACTCCAAGAGAGTCCACTGAACACCAGTGAACTCTGCCCATCTGAGCTCCTCCGACTAACCTCCTCTGCTGCCCGAGCCACAGCCTCCAATCCTGCTTTTGGGATTCCACCTACTTGTTTAATGCACCTCAGTCCTGCAGCCTCCCACACAGACCTGCCAGGACCTCTCCAGAAGGCTGTTATCTCCACAGCTGCCACAGTTCCCAGGTTGCAGTATGTGCTGGCAGAGCTCCTTCTTCCTCATCCCAAAAAATTCACCAAACCCCATCCCAGCTGTGGCCCCAGCTCGTCCAAACTGTGACAGACAAACCCCAAGCCAAAGCCCCTGGTGGCTCCCAGAGGATGAGGCAAGACCAGGCAAATTGTCCAGATCTGTGGAGTTTGTTAAATTAGCAGATTATTTTCCCTTCTATTTTTGACTTTCAACATTTTCTGCAACAATTTGGTGCCAAAAAAAGGAAATACCTGATTCCTGCGTTATTCACCCTGGACACCACACCGCCAGTAATTATCTGTCAGAGATTTAATTGTGCTTGGAAGCTTGCCAGGAATAATGCACGAGAAGCATAGGAAAAGCAGGTAGGCAGGCATTCATCCAGAGAGGCAGCTCTTCCCAGCATTCCCAACCTCCTCCCCAAAATGAGCGACTGCTTCCTTCCCATGGCTTTTTAAACGATGGCTGGCTGGGCACCCAACATTTTCCAAGGCTCTTCAGGTGTTCCAGTCTTGGAAAATGTTGTGCAGAGCCACCAGGGTGGAAGATGGGTAGGAAGGACGGAGAGGGCGGTTGTCACCCGCGCTGCCACCACCAGCACCAGCCACAGGGCTGCAGATTGTTTTGTTCTGCAAGTGTGCAGCTGGCTCTGGAGTGTCTCTCCATCCCCAATATAGCATCCAGTCCTTCCACATGATAATGCAAGGAACAGCCCTTCCCCTCTCCTTTTCTTCCAGCCTCTGGCAGGATTTAAAAGGCAACAGCAGAGACCTTTTCACCTCATCTCCCTGAGGGAGAATAAAGCGGGCAGACTTCAGGAGGGAGAAAATCTTGTGTCATAAAAGTCCCAGTGGCCTCTCTCCTTGGAGATACCCAAGTCAGGGCTATCTCCTCCAGGACACGGGAAAATCCCTTACAATTAAATCACTGCTGCAGTCCCTTGGAAACAACATAACCATCTCTCTCTGGCAAAGCACCACCAACGTAAGAAGCAGCAGCAAGTTCATGGAGAAACATCCAAGGTGCATGATGGGAGGATTCCTTTTTATATTTTTATTTCCTGAGCCTAAGTAAATGCCACGTAAACGCCAAGTAGCTCTCGGTACATTCACAGATGCCATCTCATGGGTGTTCTGCACGCGTTCCATGCAGGAATCATGAAGTGACAAACTAAAGAAAGGACCAGCAAAGGGCATCGGCTCCACCATCCCCCCCTTCTCCAAGGCAGGAGGGCCTTGCTGGTGGCAGATCCTGGATTAACACCTCTGCCCCCTCGAGAGCATCAGGACCCCTTTTTTCCCAGCTCCTCTAGAGCACTGCTGCCTTATCCTCCCCTTTACAGAGATCCTCCTAATCCCTTGCTGCAATTTAAGCCCATTATTTATCACTTTATCACCCACTACTGGAAAAACATTCCCAAGCTTCCAGAGTTTTTCCTGTGTGCTGCCCTCTCTGCCTTTATCAAACCTCAAAACAATTCTTTCAACCCCAGCTTGCAGACATTTTCTACCCCTCCAATTAACTTACTGTTGTCCCCTGGGCTCTTTGCATCCATCCACAGTACCCAAAAGTGGACAAAACCTTCAGCTAAACGTAGTCAGAGCTTTATTTAAAGGCATTTGCAGTTTTTGTTTGTTTTTTTTTTTTAAATTTCCACAGGTTGACTCAGTCTGGACCAGCCCCCCATAAGCCAAACCCTGGCCTGTCGGGCTGGTGTTGAGGCACCTCTCCACCCTACACCGGTGCCACCGCTCCCTCCTGGACCCGTCCTTGTTTGCAGCTGCCTGTTTGCTTCTGCCTGATTTCCCAACGTTGTTTGGAGCTCTGTTCCCTCCTACTCCCCAGCTGCATTTCACCTGCAGACCTCGGAGTGTATTTCATGCTGCTCGTGACACCCCCGTGACCTCCACGGGTGGGATGAGGACGAGGTTTCCAGCTCTGGGAATATGGAAGCAGCTGATCCTTCTCTGACTGCTGCCATGTGAAACCTCAGCTTTTCATAAAACTGGAGCAAAGCCACCTCAGCTGCCAGAGGGTGATGCAGCAGTGGGGAGGGTGACATTCAGCAATAGTCTAAATTAATCTGTCAGGCTGCATTTATTCTCAAACAGAACTGTTCGGGGCTGGGCGCAGGCCTTTGTTCAGCTGAGATCCCCTCCCTCCAGGATCCCCCCCTCCCTCACAAATCCAGTGGTGCTCCTGCCACTGCCACGCTGCAAAACCTTCGCTGTAGCTCACAGTTTTGGGTCTGTTCCCCCCATCACAAATCCATGAAAATTCATGTGCTTCAGGAAATCAAACCCCAGTTGCTATGGTGAGAGGCATTCTGCAAACTAAGAAACAAATACAAGTGGGACATTTGGAGGTTACCAGATTTTTGCACGTCTTTCAGACAAGAATAAAAACCCTTTCAGCAAATTAAAGGATCCGATAAGATCCCAGACCTGCACCTCAAAGGTGAGGGACTTACATACAACTTAAGGAAATGAATAATCCAACGCTGCGTTTCTCCACAGAAGCCTCATCCCCATTACAGCAAAAGCAGCAACAGTTTCTAAGAGCTGGGCTTTGCCTTTGCTGCAGAGATGGCAGGAGGCTCCCGGGAATACCAGGACAAGGAGCTCCCATCAGTGTGACCTCTCACTACACCCACCGAGCACCAAGAGGAGGAGTCTAGCTACAGAGCCGGTAAATTACTTCAGAGAGACACAGAAAATTATCCAGCAGAAGGGTCACGGCACCTTTGGGATGAACTGCCTGCTTCTGCTAATCAGTGGGTTGGGGGTTTTCTCCATTTCATGTGCAGGGTCCTTGCCTTCTATTAAGGCACCGCTGTAATTCAACCCCTGCCAGCTCCACGGAGAAAAATCATCTGAAGATCAAAGAGCTGATGCTGCTGGTGGCACTACAGGGATTGTGAGGGAAGAGAGGAGGTGGGATGTTCACGGGCTGGGAGGCAGAGGCACCCACAGAAGCTCTAAGAGGCTCAGCTGCTGGCCTGGGTGCGAGTGCAGCGGTGCAGGGACAAGAGGATTCGGAGACTCTCAGCAAACCCTCTTCCAGCACTGACAGTGCTGGCTAAAATTAGTCACAGGGGTGTAGAGCACCTCTGAGAGAAAAAGAAAGGCTTCTCCTTTTCTTGGTAAGGTCACCAAAGAGATCTCTGTCACGCAAAGGCAGCACCAACCTTCTGCACTGCGTTCTCCTCAGTGCGGTGGCTCAGCCTTCCCCCAAAACCTCCAGCACTGCCTGCAAGGCCACAACAATCCAACAAAGATATCTCCCCTCCTTTGTCTACTCTGATTTTTCAAAAGCCACTTCATATTCCTGTTTCATCAAATGCAAATAACGTGAAGATGGCTTTTTCTCCCCCTGAAGAATATAATTCGCAGGAAAGCATTTTCACAGCAACCCCAATTTAATCTCCTTTTTTTTTTTTCTTCCCCGTGATTATACAAACTGATCTCCAGTCTCATCTGCTCAACTGTCACATCCTCCCATCCCACTGTTGCTCTAATTGCACACTGCTGAGCCCCCTCGATTGTTCCGGTACCTCTTGGTAATGGCAGGAATTCTCCCCTCTGCAAAGTGGCATCACAGCCTTTCATTTCTGCTTTTGATTCTTCTGTAAAAACAAGGCGAGGAAAGCACTGGCTTATTTCTGAGATACTGATGTTGCACCACGATCTCTTACTCAGTCTCTCCTCACCCCAGTGGATTTTCTGTTTGGTATTTTTAACTCTAAACTTTCCAAGCAGCCACCTCCTGTTAGGTATTTGTTCCAGCTGTCAGTCCTACTTTGGATCTATATCTTCACCACCTCGCTGAGGATAACAAGATGTTCTTACCCTTTCTGAACACCGGGCAGTCTTGATCCTCACCTAACACCCGTTCTTCAGCTCTTTGATTTCACCTCAGCTTAGAAATGCATCAGGAAAAGACTCAGCCTCCTTAAATCCACAAACAAAAATGACACAAAAGGCCTGGGTTCCAAGGGCTTCAGAACATGAGACATAGTCCTCATCTGCAAGTGGAGCTGGCTCTGCACAGGGGCAGATGTTCATTTGTTTAGAGCCTGGGGTATTTTGAGGGGTCAGGGGTTTCTCCAGGCCAAGGTTTTTCTTTTCCATTGCACCTGTCTGTGGCATTGAATGGAATGTTTTCAAGGGAACTGTTGCACTCCAGAGCCACTGCACTGCTCTTACCCATCGGGACAGACACGGTGCTGGCTCTCCAGTGGATCAGCCAGGAAATGCACTTACCCCCCGCTCCCAGTGAAAGCACACACAGTGCCATCACTAAATACACTTATGCAGACCTCAAAAGAGAAGGAACCTCATCAAATGATGCCTTATCTGACCTAGAAGCCCTCCCTGGGCACTCCTGCAGCCCCGTGCTGGATCAGGGCATGGCAGCATGTGTCACTACCTTGGCTGATCCCGTTCCCAGTCTTCCATCCCAGCTTAAAGTCTGCCCTAATGCCCTAAGACATAAGATGTGCAGCTTTCTGCTGCTGTACCTCGGTAGCCGTTCCCTCAATATTTAATCTTGTAAGCTGTTAATGCACGGATCTGTGCTAAGCGGCAGGGTTCAGCTTTTTCTGCACTCAAAATTTGCTTCCTTCTTGTTTGAATGAGGCAAAGGCCATTCATTTACTTCTCAGACCTCAACTCAAGCCAAAATTCATTCCATTTTGACCCAGTGAGAGCCCAGGTGGTTTTCTTCCTTTCCCTCTGAACACGCAACAGAAATTTTTTAAGCCAGCCTGCCCTTTAGCATTTCTTTTCATTTTCATTTATTCACTGCAGCCTCAGTTGCTTCTTTTTTTTTTTTTTTTTCCTTTTTTCTCCCCCCCCAACTAAACAGAAACAAATAAAAGCCCGGAGGCAGCGCAGCCTCGTCTCCGGAGGTGCCGGCAGCNGGCGCGGGGCACGCGGCCACCGCCGGGGAGCCGCCGGCCCCGGGGCCCGGCCCTGCCCCTCTCAGCCGGGAGCTGCTGCCTCCTCCCTGTGCTCTCCGAGGGATGAGGCGCTTTGCTCCCGACTCCTGGGCCTGACTGGCACGTTCCAAGGCAGCCCGGGAGAAATGGGGATCGCTCCGGATGGGAGCGTCCCCGGCTTTTGGGGACTGGACCAGAGAAGTGCAAAGCCAAAGCTTTGGTGGACACAAAGCTCTTGGGTCACACTTGTGCTCTCAGCTCCACCTATGCCAGGAAGCCTTTTTCAGGGATATTCTTCAAGACAGAAGTAATTTAAACTCCCAAACGCAAGTCATCCTACAGGATCTATTTCTGAGCAGTGTGGGAAGGTAGCGGCCTGCACAACCATTTATTAGCACAAATAGGAGTGTATGTTTAACTCTGCGGAACGGGGAGAACAAAGGATTATTAAATAAAATTCCGATTAGTTCAGCTGAAAGCAAAATACCAGCTGGAGCCTGGGGTAGCGCAGGCATGTTATCAGCAAACATGTGCTGCCAGCGCATCTGCACACACACACACACACACAGAGCTCTGACCACGGGGAGCCCAGCACAGCCACAGCACTTCCACCGTGCTCTGTGCTCCTCTCCTGCCCCGAGCCTTTGGCCCTTTCGGGGGGCAGCACAACGGGAAGGAGAGCGATGAAACCCGAGTTTCCCACTCAGCCTCCTACCGGCAGCCACGCTTTGTTAGCGTTCCAAGTGGGAGCAGAGCCACCCAGCACAGCCCTCAGCGAGTCCCACCGCCCGCAATCACATGCGGGGCACGTGGCCCTCCCTCCCACCAGCCTGCCTGACTGCAGCCATATTCATTAACGGCGCCTCGTTTAGATCCCGGTGCAAAAGTTAACGAAGCCGCTTTGCGAGAGGGCGGCCTCCCCAGCAGAAGATAAATAATGGATATAAAAGCAGGCTGGGAGGGAACTGGCGCATCCCTGCAAGGTCATGCTGGAATGCATCAGTGGCTCACTGAGGCTGGGCTCCTCCGGTAAGAAGCCTGGAGCTATTTATGACTCATGTAATTAATTAATGCCAACGGGCGTTCTGCTGCAGGCACGTGGGAGACCAAAGGGAAATACGAAACGGGCAGGTTAGGAAATGTAGTGGAGGTGGGAGAGAAGGATGACATTTCTTGTGGCAAGACATGCTTTGAAGTAATTACCAGCAGTCCAAACAGCCAGCAGCTCTTTCAGCTACGTCAGTACAAAATCAATTAGGAGCTTTAAAAATGCATCGGGCTCGTATTTCCGAGAGCATCAAGAACAAGGAGTAGCCTTGGAAGGAAAGCAGTTGCACTTCCAAGCACGGCAAGACCCTTCCCCAGATCCTCAGACCCCACAAATGGTGTGACCAGCAGAGGGAGCATCGTGAATACCTTCCCAATCACAAACGGGTTTGGGTTGAGAGCACGGAGGAAGCCCCACGGTTTGATTTATGTGTCTCTACAGCCTGAGGACAAGTTTAACACAAGCAGAAAAAAGGAGAGAAGGCAGAGAAGGCAGAGTCCTGCAGGTACTCAGGGCTCCTGACACACTCCTCCCCCTCCCAGAGCCGGCTCTCCTGACACTGGGAACTATCCAAAACTGCAGATCACATCAAGAAAGGGACCAGGGCTGTGGCTTCCCTGCTCCAGCTTGCAGTACTGCAGTCTCACACTGCACACTCAACATGTGGTGACGCTGAGTCATGTCACCATGCTCGCACAGACCGTTTGAGGACAATGAGAGCTTAACCTAATTTTGTCCCTTTGTTTGTCCTCTGCACAGAGATCAATCAGTTCCACTCCCTGCCTTCACATCCCCCCGCATCCAGTGCCTGATGCATTATTAAGACTGTAAATACAAATAAAGCCCACTCTTCCTCTCCTCTGGGAGGGCTCTAGAGTCCTTCTGGGTTGTCCAGCTCCCACCCAGCCTGTATCCTCTCTCATCCCTTTGTTACCAGAATATCTTCTTACCGGTCCCAAATGTATCCATGCATTGTCCTTGCTCCCTCTTATCAGAGCTGCCTGCCACAAATCCTCTCACACAATGAGGATTGCAAACTTGCTTACAAGCCGGTGCTGTTTTCCACTTCTGCTCCTCTGTGCATCTCTTTTCTCTCTGGACACTTGCAGGGCTCAAGCAGCAGAGCATCGTTCTGCCCTCTGGACGAGCAGCAGAGGCTGCCTGCAGTCCCAACCCTGGTTGGCAAAGCCTGGGAGTCTGCAGCATGCTCCCCTTTGAGCCTTCCCCAGCCTCCACAGTCTGGGGGAGATCGTGTTTTCTACCCCTCTGATCACTGCCAAACCCTCAGATCCTGGTGGGACTCCCTACCACTACCTGCTATTTTCCTGGAGCAAATCAATAGCGGAGATTAAAAACAAGAAGAAAAGAGTAAGCGAAATGAGAACAGGGTTTAGTTTCATAAATATATATGAGTAGAACAAGAGCAACGAAGTGCTTCTCTTCTGGTGGGCTGAGAATCAACTCGAGCCCGAGTCTCCAGGGTAAAACAGGACGAAGTAAACGACAACACGAACACCCACTTAGCATTCGTGCTTCATATTCCTGCCCTGAGCCTCAGCAGCTTTAGGAAGGCTCCTGTTAAACACTGTAATGCTCTCAATTACAAGTGATCTGGACTGTTTATTTTCTAAACAGATTCCCCCCCAGGCTCCCCCCCCAAGCCCCGGGAGATCCCGTAAGCCTAAGACAAAAGCAGTCTTGAAGAGGTGTTTTGACCTCTTTTGGCTATACAATATCCATAGCTGGGCTCCATTTCCCTAATTGTTTCATACTGACCTTGAGGATATTTTTGCCATTAAACGACTCCCGCTCTTTGAAAGATGATTTACCAGTCATTGTGTTGTTTCGTTCTTCAGCTGTGGAGAAAAAAAGCCACCACCAGAATGAGCTTCAGATGGGAGAACTCGGTGTCCTGTAATTCACCCCCTACTCTGTCCCTCCCCAAAGTCAGCTCCCAGCTAATAAACCATCTCTGCCCAGTTCTCGGTGCAGAAATCCCCACTTCCACTTGGATTTTAGGGGGAAAAGGGCTGGAATTGGCGCCTCTATGGGGATCACCTCTGTTACCTGGAGGAAAGGCCCTAAGTCACAGCAAGTGCCGATTCTGTAGGGCTCAGTGCAACACACCTGCTTCTCTCTAGCTCCTTCTCATGCCACATCCTGCCCTGTCGGGGTGACAGACAGCCCTTGCGTGGCCTGGAACGGCACCAAATTCCAGGCTGAGCACGCCAGCACAACGCCAGGCGGGACTGCGGACGGCACCGACGCAAACCTCTGCACCGCACGTGTGGCGTGGATGCTTCTGCAGGGTGGGCACGCAGCCACACACACACAGAGACATTGAGAACAGCAAACCCAGGCCTACAGCAAGTGCCAAAAGCCTGAGTCTGAGATCCATTTCCCCAGAGCACGTCTGGGTTTTTATATAATCCCCCCCGAGTGCATGATCTGCTCCTTCCACAGGACCTCTGCCTCCCTCGCTGAATATGTTCAGTATTTCTTTTTCATCTCCATCATTAACTATGAAGTTCCTCTCACATCCAGCCTGCTATTCGAATCCTGTATGGAATACAAAGCGACTCCTATGGCTGCCTGCGGAATGCTGGCGGAATGCTCTCCCCATTGTGTCTGAATGCCTGGCATGCCTCGTGGGGGTGTGCAGAATATAGACCCAGGATGCCAGACCTAGCTGCCCGCCTGCCTCCCCTGACACAGAGCCACGTCAGCGCTCTGGGGACACGTTTTCAGGGCTCACTTTGAGAGATGAACCCCATCTTTACAGGGTTTCTGTGCCCCCGGCGGGCTTGTTTGACTTCAGTAGCAGTCAGACCCAGTCAGAGCCAAAACCTGCCCAGAAAATGATGACACAAATCCCCTGCCGCTACCACGGTCCCCGCAGAGATTCAGGGGCAACCACTGAAGAATTCTTGACACAACCTATTGCAGTGCAGAGGGGCCACAGTGCCAGAGCATGCACGTCTGCACGTGGAGAACCAGGCTGTAACACACTGCCCCTCCCCAGAGATGATGCTTTTAGGGCTGCTTTAGAAAGTAATGTGATCAGAATGATGCTACAGACAGCCAGAGCAGACAATCTTTTGGCAGAGACAGCAGACGCCATACACTCAAGAATAGCCCACACTCGGCTTCGCAGCCGTCTGCATCTGATTTAAGGAGAAAGACAATGGAACCACTTTCCTAAAGAAATGGGCAATCTCTAAGTTCACCAAAGAGGATTATATTTTCACCTTGTTTGAAGGTCAGCACAACACAGGGAGTTGTTAGCCAGTTTCAATTTAACCCCGGGACACAGAGAGCCCAAGGTTTCACCTCCACGAGGAGCAGCTGAGGTCACTTGCTCTGAGGTTCAGCCTGAAGGAGACTGAGGGGAGACCTCATCAGGGTCTGCAGCTTCCTCACAGAGGGCAGTCCAGGAGCAGCTCTGTGACCAGGGACAGGAGCCAGGGGCACTGCTGGAGCTGTGCTGGGGTAGGTTGGATGTTGGGAAAAAGCTCTTCCCTCAGAGGGAACACAAAATGGGCTCCCCAGGAAATGGTCAGAGCTCCAAGAGCATTCAGACAATGCTCTAGGCACAGGGTGAAATTGTTGGGGTGTCCTGGGCAGGGCCAGGGGCTGGACTGGATGATCCCTGTGGGCCCCTCAGGGAATGTCCACTCAGGACATTCTACAGTTCTACTTGAACATATTTTTCCCTAGCCCAGACACCGTGAGTGTTACTGGGTGACAAGGTTTTCAATCTATGACTCTCGTTCATCCTTTTTTTACTTTCTTCTGGGTTTTATCTGCAGGTATCTCCCCCCCAGCCCTGTAAGTAAGAAAAACCATACTGAAAAAGCATCTGCTGAGCAATAGGACTACTTCAAATGCACTTAGCAGCAAGGATGAAGGCTCTGTACGTACTTGGATCTTTCCTGAAGAGAGTGTTCATGACTGTGGCATGCAGCTTCACCCTATCCCATTCTTTAAGCATCAGGCCGGAGGCCACAAACCGCTCCACCAGCTGATCAGCGACCATCTGCAATCTGGGAAGGCACAAAGACAAAGAACAGGGTCATGTAAAACCAGGAGCATCAGCAGCTTTTGGCTTTTCAGCCAGCAGGGCAGCGAGTGCGAAATGAAGTCTCTGCATGCACACAGGAAAGGGAGCTGGTCCCTGAAGGAAAGCGAGCAGAAGCATCAGGATTCAGCTCTAATGCAGAAAGTTCTGACTGTTGTGCAAAGCTTCCTCTGTGATCGCTTCTGCTGCAAATATTCCACGAGGAAGGGCAGATTTAGCACAGCAGAGAGCTCACTCACAGTGACAGATGTTACTGGGAGCTGAAGGATGCATCTTTCTACTGCCAGGAAACACAATGTGACTCTCCCTGCAAATGCTAAAATCTGCACAGCCGCAGGGGCTTGGGCACCTTGACTCCCGGAGGATCTGCTCAGGGACTGCTGCAGCCTGGATCCCCTCTGTGTCCCAGATCACCAACCCAGGCCCTGGCCTTGCTTTCTGGGAGAGCCCAGAACGTGGTGATGGGGGCACAAACCGGGCCAGCACATCCTGGGGACCAGTCCAGCTTTGCAGCTACCGAGCAAGCAAAATCCAAGGACTCATTCCCACCTTTGTGTCTGCCCTTGACAGTCAGGAGCTGCGGGCACACCCATCCTAGGACAGGCAGCAGGAGCAGGGATCAGAGCAATGTCTAAAGAGCTGAAGGAAGCAGCTCAAGGCAGCTGCTGTGCCCAAAAAATTTCTGCACAGCCTGATTCTTACCAGAGGCAGCGAGGATACAGCAGGAGAGCTTCCCATCTCCAAAAGAAAGGCCAGAGGGTATTAAGCCTATGCAGAAGAATTTGAGCTTCTCCCAGCACGTCCCAGGGATTAGAGAGCTTTCTGCTCCGTGAGGTCCCACCATGCTGGTGTCCCAGCTGTGGCAGAGCGTGGCCTGTCCCCAGAGCCTGGGGCTGCCATGCTCCGGATGCCAGCTCCGACCCCACGGCTGGCTCTGGACTGCCCCTCACGGGCTCTGCCAGCCCCCATGTGACCATTTCGAGACTCTCCAACCACCAATTGTCATGGCTTTCTACTCTTTTCTGGCTTTACTTCAGTGATTTTTAAAATTAGCAATGACAAAGATTAAATGAATATCATTACAGACAATACTAAAACAAATTAACAGAGAATAGCTCAAGTGAAAATGGTGCTTTATTACGTTATAAAGTTAATCAAGGAAATAAAACAAATTAGAATGAATTATAATGGAAATTATTTGCCATGTGGGAGGCATCAGAGCATGATCCTTCTTTCAGTCTGAGCCATTATATGTGCAGAAGGGCTTGCCAACCCCTAATTCTGTCTGCAGTTATGCAAGCTAAGTCAGGATAAATCAAATCTCCTGCTTTACAGCTTAAGCTGATCAAGATCATCCAAAGATCAGGAAGGAACTCCACCCCTCAGCCATGCCAGGAACTACACAGAGCTAACAGGACATCTTGCATGAGACAGGAAGGCACACACCTCTCTCCAGCACAGGCTGCAGCAGTCTGATCCAGCACAGGAAGCCACGTGGCTGCTACTCTCCTCTAGTATTGGCCTTGCAGCTCAGAAACTGCTTTCCCATTTCCCTAAGCAAGGCACAGCAGGTTTCAGCAGGCAAGAGGTTCGAGGAGCTGCCCAGCCATGATCTGTGTCACAGGCCAGAAAACAGAGCAGGGTTTTTTGGAGAGACCACCATTTGTCCCCTCTTTATAATCACTGCTAGTCCAACACAGTGGATCTCAAATGTGGATCCACAGAATCTCGATGGAAGGAAAAGCTGCTCTCCATCAACACAAAAACACCTTTTTTTTTGCCCTCTGCAAAGCTAAACGTTCTTCTGAATGCTTGCTAATAGCTAAGGAACTATACAAGGGGAGAAGTGCCAGATGAATGGTATCAGGAGAAGTGCTTCACCCAGACGGTGCTGGGGCACTGAGAAGGAAATGGTCACTGGCTCCAGGAGCATTTGGACAACACGCTCAGGGACAGAGGGGTGTCCTGGCCAGGGCAAGGAGTTGGACTTGATGGGTCCCTTCCAGCTCACCCTATTCCATGATTCTGTGAATTCATCTGCAGGTGAGGGCAGGACTAGCCTGGGCCAAGGATTATTAAAACTTCAAATTGCTTGTCCCTGTCTGAGCCTGCTGCTATGCAAAAAACAAAACAGGTGCAGTGGAAGAGAAGCCTGGCAGCTTCCAGCTGCCGTGCAAAGCACAAGGTCTGGTTTAGGTGAAAAACCTCAGCTCCTCTGTGAAGGACAGGGGAGCCATCAGCCCTTTCCTGGGAGGGTGAAGAGCGCTGTTCTCAGTTTCAAGGCAAGGTGGATTTGAAGACCTCACTCCTCTCCGCTGCCCAAAGCGGCTCTGCCACCCCCGATGCACATCAGCATTTCCTCCAGCATCATGCCTAAGTGGGTTCTCATCACCCAGGACACAGCTGGCATGTGAAACAGAGCACGGTGCAAGTACCAACAATTCCAGCTGTCCCCAGAGGCAGGCAGATATCACTGTCAGTTTAGGCCCCGCTTATGCTCTGCAGGACTCCTCTCCCAGCTCCTCAGGCTGCGGACTTGTTCCCAGATGCAGCCAGACTGGCAAGCACTGCACCTCCCAGAGAGCCAGAGCTCAGTGGCTCAGGAGAAGAGGCCCAGATCTCAGCTCCCAGAGTTGATATTTTAGATGCTCTCTACAACAAAACCCACCCAAGGGCATTTGGGTCATCCAGTGTCTGTCTCCATCTCATCTTTCCAAATGTTTCTGCCCTCTTTCTCCCTGTGCTCTGTCTCCTGGCTCATCTCTGCCTTGCCCTGGCTCTCCACCGGCCCCATTTGTTTTTAGCTCACCTCTTTCGGGGTAGGACAGACTTCAAAGTGGAAGAGCCAAGAAAAGGAAAAGACTTCAATTCCTACTGCCTCCCAGCAGTTCTTACATTTTTCATTTTCCCACTCATTTCCTTATCCCACTTCCGATCTCTTCTACTGCAACGCAGCCTCCAAAGTGTGGTTTTAAGCAGGGCCCCTCTCTGCCATCTCCTCAGCCCTCAGGGAAGGGATATGCCAGAGCATATCCCTTCTTCCCTGAGCCAGTCCCTGCTCACAGCTCCCTCCTCCAGCTGCACTGCTCCTGCTGTCCTCTAGCAATGGGAAAGGCAACAAAAGGGCAGTGCTGTCAGCCAAAGAGAAGGCTGAGGCTCAGAGACAGGAGGTAAAGCTCTTTTGGCTACTCCCCTTCCCTTTTTCTGGCAACCAGCACACGGAGTACAACAGCTCTCATGTTAATCAGAGGATGTGTAATGGTTTGGGTTGGAAGAGGTGTTAAAGATCATCTGGTTCCATGGGCAGAGACACTTTCCACTAGACCGGGGTGCTCCAAGTCCCACCTGTGTTTCCTCAGTCTTCCAAAAAGCAGCAAGAGAAAAGATAGTGCTGCCACCACCAAGTGACGCAGTCCCTGTCAAAAACAAGACGGGGGAAGGCTGCCCAGACACTGCCACATCCTGGGCAGTGCTGTTTGTAGAGCTGGAGCCATCAGCCACGGTGGTGAACAGCACGAACACCTGAGCTGACACCAACAGGGCCCCAAGATTTTGCAGCAGCAGCTCCAAAAAAGCCACAAAAGACACTTCACACCCGTTCCAGGCTGCTACAGACACACAAACCAACTCTGTCCTCGGGTCAGGCTCTTCTGAGGACCTTCTGGGCTAACTGGGTTTTAAGAATAATGAAGTGCTGCAGAATACACCAGGCTGTCCAGATCAATCTGGCTTGCAGGTTGGGAACTAGACAGTAGAGGCCAAATCATCCTGCCCTCTAAGCCATCTCAGGAGTGTCTCCTTGGCCATCTGATCCCCGTGCGAGCCGTGACTCCATTATTCACCCTGACAGAGCGCTGCAGAAACAAACGACATCCCTCAGCTGCGCCACCAGTGACTGATTGAAAGAGCAAACACATCCCTGCCTTCACCGGAGCAGGAAGCAAGGATGACTTCATCTGTGTGACTGCTGGCCTGAGGACTGCCAGCAGCACCCACCAGCTCCAGAGGGCTCCCCTGGCACTCCGGGGAGGAATGAAGGACAGGAGAATTTGGGAGCTCACCTGTCCGAGCCATCCTTCATGTGGACTTTGGCGTACAGGACGTCTGTCATGGAAGGGTCATCGTTCATGTACTCCACTCCTGCCACCTCCACCGTCAGGGGCTGCCCTCCAGTAATTTGGCTAAAAACCCAAGAAATCCCTAATGTTAAAAAGCAAAACATCACAGCAGCTCTTGAAATGCAACACACGGTGCTCCTCGGGCACACACCAAGTATTTGGGCTTACTAGGGCAATGAACCTTTTTGTCCTAGCGAGACACACATTTGATGTGAAGTGGGACTTAAATGTTAAAGAGAGCCTACGGAGGGGCAGTGAACTCCACTGAGGATTTCTTTTCAGTCCCCTACTTTTCACCTTGTTTGCACTGAGAAAACCCAAACCCAGAAAGTCTCCCTAACTCCTAAAAGTCAAAAGGCTACGGCTGCTATTGCCTTATCACCCCAAGTGATAGAAGAACTTTAATTCGTATATTCAGTGTTTCAGACCCACGTTAAGTCAACCTGCCAGCACTCACAGGCCACCTCCATGACCTGGAGATCTCCATGCACGTTGTCAGAAAACCCACCAGAAGTAACTGGCTCAAGTTCTCATTCCACAGAGGTGCCTGTGAAAAGACCAACCATAAAGTCTCCAGCTCTCTGCTTTTTGCTGGGAAAGGTACTCGACACGGAAACCCAGCTCCGAGTGCAACATCCAACCAGTAAATAGAGCTGGTTTAAAATCGGCTCCAGCTCTTCGTGCAGGATATAATATGCACTCCCACACCTGCAAACACCCTGTAGAGTGTATCTGCTTCCCAACACGCCGCCTCCTTGCCTTTCCCAGCAGAGCATCCCGGGGAGGCTGGGGCCGCAGCCAGCGCTCCCTGTGAGTAAGTGATGCCTCATTTAACACCCAGGGCTCGTGGAAAGAACAGGGAGTGTCTGGGCAGGCAGATGTAACAAACACGAGTTAACAAGGTGAGTGTGACTTTGCTCTGACCTTGCTCACTTCTGTTCAGCTTTTGAGGTTCTCAGCAAAAATTCCCAAGTGAAATGAGCAGAGCGTGATTTCCCTTCCCAGTATAGTTACTGGGAGGGAAACAGCACAAATGTGCTATCATGGACATCACACCAACAGCACTAAAGGTCATGAATTCTAAAAAGGGTCAAAAAGGTCACAGCTACCTTCACAGGACACTGCCTGCACTTTAGAAAAGGAAATGAAAGCTAATGAAGGTTTATGTAGGTGGAAGGGAGCCTAATTAATTTTCCAAGTACATTTACTTGGGTGTGGAAGGGGAAATAAACTAAAGGTTACCTTCAAGTGTTGATTCCCCCTTCACTAAAGGAAATAGGGAGCAATGATTTTCTCGGCATCAGTTCAATCCACTTATGAGGAAGCTGGCACTTTCCAAATATTGCACTCAGAGCCTCCCCCTGGAAACACACTTGCGTTTCTGTTCAACAGCTGAACTGGAGCCATCCTTTTAAAGGCAGAGGTATGAATTCTGGCCATGCATTAATTCCCACAGATATTAGCTGGCACAGCGTGGCCAATTCTTCACGCACCGAGGCAGCAAATAAATGAAAGCGAAGGATCTGTGCCCCGCGTGCAAAGGCTTTGCAGAAATAAATAAATAAACCGCTCCCTCAGGCCATCTTCAATTACTAAGCTGACCAGAGATAAGCTAATTACGGTCTCACTGGGCCACATTTGCAGCTAAAGCCCCGACATCTGCAGCTCGGTGTTAACAGGCTCAGGACGCAGCGCCGCTCTGGAGCGCCGCGGAACAACGGAACGTCTCAGGCTGATTGCTCACACGGCTCCCGATGGCTTCCCTCGCCCAGGAACGCCTGTCAAGGACACCTCAGCATCTGCTCTGAGGCAGGAGGGAAGTGCCAGAGCCAGAGCCCGCTGCAGGCAGCGTGCAAAGGTAAGGGAGCTCAGCCCTGCCTCTGCAGCAGGCGGGGGAAGAGCGGCAAGACCCGCGCGAAGAACGGGGAGCACGTGGGGAAGGGGAGTGAGCTGAGCAGGTTTTCAGGGAATGCCGAGGGTCTGAGCTGAGCTACAGATGCTGTGAGGCTCTCTGTGGCTGCTCAGTGATTTCTACTGCCCCGTTTGAAACGGTTCAGCCTTTTTCTAAATTTCTAGCGTTGAGCTAGAACTGAGCTGCTGTTCTCTTTGCTGTTTCTTGTCAAGGCAGAGTGCTGCTTCCCCCTCTCCCAAGGTGATGCCATCCCTTTCCCACCACTTACTCCACAAAGTCCTCTTTGCATTGCTGCAGGAGGTCACGTGCTTTCTGGATCTCTTTTTCGTTCAGGAGCACCAGCGTCCCAAGAGTCAGGTGAAGTTTTGCGGGGTTCTGGAACAGGCTGCTGCTCACGCCGTGATCCTACAAATCAATCCATCACACGGAGGTGTCTCACCTCATCCACACACACCCCGCTCCACCACAGGGATTGATATTGCACAGAACAGGTACCAGGTCACTGGCATCAACCCTTTTCTCTCTGGTCGTGTTGGTAATGACTCGAAGTTGAAAATGTCTCAGGCTTTGTGAGGAAGGATGAGCCCGGCGGGTGAGGCGCAGTCCCAGCACTGCTCCCTGCCTGCTTTTCCATCAGAGGNCTTTGTGAGGAAGGATGAGCCCGGTGGGTGAGGTGCAGTCCCAGCCTGCTATTCCATCAGAGCTGCCTGGAAGATCATCTCAGCAGGCTGCAACCCGAGACCCAGGACCTGAAACACTCACTCCTCTGGGTTTTTTTGGAGGAGACTTCCCAGCTCTCGACGCAGCATCTGCTATCAGCGATGAACTCAACACAAGCCAGCTCAGATTTAAAACTTAAGTCCACTTCTTGAGCAATAAGCTGAGACCAGCTGTAGTGACAAGCTCTAAATGGTCTCTAAATCCTGTCTAAACACAGGTTGCACCTCACAACAGAAGCACAGCTAATACCAGCTCTGACAATTATATTTTTCTTCTTCTCATATGCCCTACAGTTCGCCAAGATGAATTAAGTTTAAATTCCCTTTATAAGAAAAGCTGCGTGTTGTAGCTGGTGAGGAACTGTTCCCAGGAGCAGTGGTTGCATCCAGCTTTAAGAAATGTGTTATTCCGTTCTAGGATACTTATAAAAATACCTCAAGGATGGTTAACACACCCATATTAAAACAATTATTTCCACTTAGTGGCCACTTCCCATCAGTGCATTAAATAACCTCCAATTTTAACTCCAGAAGAAGCCAATCTGCCAGGCCATGGAAGCCTTTCTGCATCTGAAGCCGGTGCACCAGCTGAGAACAATGGCTTTGAAGTTTCTACTGCGCTCCAGAGTTTGAAATAAAACCTTTCAGACGTTTAAATGCTGCAGTATCTCAGCCTGTCAAGGGTTTAATGCCCCACATCTCGCTCAGCATTTTTCATGCCTAATGACCACACGCAGATCCTTCTTTACAGCACAGCTTCTGGGCTGGATTAGGGACAAGGCAGGCTGCAAAACTGAGGCCAGGGGCTTGCTCCAGCAGCCACAGCCTGGCAGAAACCAGGGATGGCCCCATCTCATGTCTCCCTACCTTCCCCTCCCTGCAGTAAAAGCTTTGTAAAGGCTTCCTTTAATTCATGCTGCTGTTCCCATGCATGACAGGACATGATTTCTCTCCGTCAGCCTTTTTTCCTCCAGTGATATCTGCAGTCAGAGGATATTTGGCCCATCGCAAAACAGCAGCCTGGGTAACAGAAACTAGGAGAAGGTTTGATTTTAACCTTGTCACTCCCACAGAGGAGGTACAATAACACAGCCCTTTGCAGCTCAGAAAGCCAAAGCCCTGCCCTCATTTTTTGCCCCGGCACGATTTGTGCTCCAAACCATGACCCTGCCCCAAAAGCAGCATTTTCCCCTGAGGTTTTCAACACCTGAGGGTGGGCTGAGAGTTGACAAAGGATGGCACGTCACCTCCACCAACCACGCTACTGCTGCTGGGGAGTTCAGCAGGGAAGAGCAGCGCACAGCGAGCAGGCCAAGAACCAGAAAATCCTCCTGGTTGACTCCCTAGTATTTCAGGCAGCTCCTCAGAACCCTGCTTACACTCCCTACTCTTTCACAGGCCGGCAGATCCCACCTCTCCCACACATGAAATAGATGCTGCGTCAGAGGTGGCTCTCCCTGGAGCAGCCAGCGTTCCTGCGGGTGTCTCAGCAGCCTTTCCTGGCTGGGTGCTGCTCACCAGGGTGCAAAAAGGCTGGAGCTCAATTATTCCGATCCCAGGTCACGGTGTGCAGGCAGCAATCACTGAGTCACCTCACGGGAACCTGCCCTATTGTCTCTCCACACATTTTCTGTTCAAACCCGGGCTCTCTAAGATGTATTGAGAGGCAGGAAGAATAATCCCTTTATGCACTATCCAAATGTGATGACTGTCCCTGCCCTAACCTTAACCCCAAACTCCTTTCCACTCGGTCATTTTTTTCCTCCTCCTGCTACCAAGGACTTCTACCTCTGCTCTCCTTCTTTAGAAGGAACACAGAAAGGGTTTCTTCTGGGGTCTCCAACTCTTTGCAAAGCCCAAGCACGTCGTCCCTCCAAATCTAAGACCCTGTAGTAGGGAAACCATAAACCACAACACACTCCAGCCCTTCTACATGACCAGGTAGGGGATCAAGCTCCTTAGCTCTTCTGCCCTGACTGTGTCCTCTCTGCTGTTTTAAGAGCTCCCAATGTTTGCAGACAGCTTTATGTTTTGGGTTTTTTTTTCGTGAAGAGCAGGATACTGCATGCCAGCCTCTGCCACCCTGATCCACAAACAAAGGAGCGAGCCAGGAAAACAGCATTTGCACGGGATTGACTGAAGAGCTACAGGCTCAAAAACCCCTCCCACTTTCTGTCCCTTCCACTCTGAGCTACGATACCTCATTAGCAACGTTTGATATTTACAGGTTGCCACCTATTACAGCAGTCGTGTTTCTTTTCCCTGCTACATCTGCAGCCTGCTCAGCCTGCAAACGCTGCGTTTGCACAGCTCTCCAAGACCCCACTGTGATTTTTCACAGCAGTGTTACTGCAAAGTCCCTTCCCTTTTCCACCTGCATGCTCAGGCAGACGTCTCAATTCTCCTCTCTCTGACACCTCCATGACTGTGAGAGGAGACTTCCAAGGTCATACAGTCATCTGGACCTCCCACTGCACCACATCAGTGATGAGCCTGTCCAGGTGAGCCAATTCCCTGTATTTAGATTGAATTAACCTACAGGAGCCTCCCCTCAGCCCTGCTTCATCTGACTGTGCAGCAGGGAACAACACCTGAAGTGTTCTGTATTTCAGCAGCACAAGGTTTGTCTTCTAAAAGCTTTTAAAGACACACACACACACACAAAAAAACCCCAACTTGGAAAGCATACACCCACCAACAACTATAAAATATAAATGAATGGTTGTCATGGTAACTGCTTCGGAGAGAAACAAGAGTCCCTCACAAGTGCTCAATGGCCAGAAGAGATCCTCACATTCACAGCACACACACACACCTGGTCCCTTCCCTGCCCTTACTACCCCTCATTCAGAGGGTGAAGTTTTACCCACTTCTGTCACTGAAACCCATTCAGATTTCCTCAAGTATTCCGAGAAATCCCATTGCTGGGGACAAATCTCTAAGCTCTTTTATTGCTCTGCGAGGCACAGTTCTGAATTACTGTTTTTCATTACTGATGTGCTTTCTAGCAGACCCTGCTGTGAGATAAAGTGGAATTAGAGTGGCATTACTGGCTGGAGGAGTGATTGAGAGATGCATGGGGCTGCACTGTACTCCTCCAACTAACAGGAAGCAATAAATATATCCAGAAACCCTTTTGCTAATACCAGGGGAAGGAAGGGCAGAAAGAGAAAGCTCTATATATTCCTAGGCTACACATATGCAGCCCCCTGAATACCTGTTACTGACCGAGTTCTGCATTTCAAACTGAAAATTGAAACTCTAGAGCTGATGTAAGCAGTGCCAGGAACATTTCAGGCCCTTATTTCGGGACTTGGAGCTGTCCAGACACAGAACAGAGCTTGCAGGACAGACAGAAGGACAGGCAGGAAGAGGAAAGATGAACGTGGCCAATACCTGGTCTCAGCACTTCTCTGACCAAGGCTGGATTGCTGCAGCTCTTGTGAGACAGGGAGCACGTGAAGGTCTGCAGATGTTCCCAGGCAGCTCCTTCCAAATGTGACTGACAACACTTGGGGGATGCACAGGCTGTGAACATGTTTGTAAGAGGATGGCACACGATCCCCCCTCCTCCAGGGATGCAAACTGACATTTAAGAGTGAGCAAGAGAGAAACCACATGACAGACAAGATCGGGAGGATTCTGAAGAGGAAGCAGGATCACCAGGGGAGGCTGGGCCAGTGGAGGGCTGCAGAGATGCTACCCAGCCAGGAGGCAGGAAAAATGAGTGCTCTGCAGGGAGAAGGGCTGGTCCTGTGTGAGCCTCTTGGGCTGCAGGAGTAGAAACAGCGGAGGAGAGCACAAACAACAGCACTGCTCGCAAAGATGGATACAACAGACATCTCAGAAAAGTGACACTGCAGTGGCTTAGAAAGGTCCTTGGAAGACTCATCCGACACCGGGGCAGCCTGGAAGCCAGAAAGCAGCAAGAGGTGTGGGATAGACTGAGGCTACTGCAGCAGGCAGGGACAACAGAGATCCATGGGGCCTGCTGGCACACAGCTAGAGGAGGACGAGAAGAGAAGCAGCAAACACACAGAGTCCAGGATGCCAAGTCTGCAGGCAGAGCAGGGTCAGATCTCCCAGTGAAAGGGCTGTAGCAGCCACAAGCCAAGGTAGAAGAGGACAAAGGCCAAGAGAAACCCCACGCTGAAAGCAGCAGCCTCAATCCAGAGCCAATGGCACAAGCAGCCTCTACAGAGAGCCCCGTGCAGGTCACCAGCCCCTCAAAGAGCTGCTTCTCTCACTGTGCTCTGGAGTCCCACACAAGGACTGGAACCAGAAACCAACAGAGGGAGCCAGGCCATCACTGATGCAGAGGTCCTACCTCTCTGTCCAGCCAACACCTTCCCATCCCCCTGCCTGCAGGGCACTCCTTTCATCAAGGTGAGCTTTAATAAAGGTAGCGCTGCTGGCTAATGAGGAGAGATCATCCTCCTAGCCCGAGGGAAAGGTTCTCCTGGCACTGCAGTGGCTAATCCCTGGATCTGTTGGCCAATTTCAGCTGTATTTAATGTCAGGTGATAGAAAGCTCCTAAGATGTCACGGAATGAAGCAGCTGGGAGAAGAACAGGGGTTTAAATCCCGACCGCCAGGAAAGACAAGACTACAAAGGCAGCTCAGATCTGCTCTTGGATACGAAACAACTGACATGCAAGGGACCCATGAGAACTTGAGCAAGAACTCTTATCTCCCCAGATATCAGATAACTGACACCCATGCCACGAAGACATAGGAAACTCAACTTCTTAAGCTGTGTTATCTGCAAGACTGCGTGTTCCCCTTAGCGAGGCACCAGAAGTGATGGACATGAAAGTGAAGAGTATTAGCCCACAGAGCCCTGCAGGGTGTCTGCAACCTGCAGCAGCAGCCACAGAGAGACCTCTCTCCTGCCTAGAGATGTCTTCCAGCAGACACAGAGGACGTGGCCATTTAATAACACCATTCCCTCCCCTCAGCCGAGCCCTGCGTGCAGTGACGCACCGCTTCTGTCAGACCAGAAGCACACTAAAATAAACCAGGGAATGCAGAGCTTTCCCTTCATTTTCTTCCTCATTTCCCTATGCCTAACTATTTCCTGCTCCTCCCAACACAAGATCTGAAGGCAAGTAGGAGTGCTGTCAGCACAAAGTCTCCTGGGGAAGAAGGGAAGTGAGGAGATGTGCAGGATGCCATGTGCTACCGAGTCATTTCTCGCTCAGCTCTGGCAATGACACCCATCTTCCCTCACTGTCAGGAGCCAAAAGAAAAGTGAAACAGAAGTGGCAGCGAATTTGTGAATTCCTACCTGGTTTCGTGGCTTGGTAAAACTCATATAAAATGTACAGAGATCCACTACATTATTTAGTGACTTTCCTATTAAAAACAAACACCTCCGACCCTCTTTTGAAACTTACATACCCTCCCATCTTGGAAAATCCCTACTAACAATTCATGCCACTTTTCAGAATATCTCACAACGGCACTCAACAAATTCACAGCAGCTCCACTAACTTAAGTAAAAGGCCTGTTGAAAATGCATTCCTAGGAAAGAGAACAGAGCAGAGCCTTCGAGGAAAATGCCAAAGAGCTCTCTCAACAAACCCAACGGCGCTCTGCACTCTAACCCTCGCGTGGATCCCTACCTTGGAGCACTTGTCCAGCACCTCCTCCTTGAAGTGCAGGAACCTCTCCTGGACGGCAGGCTGGTTGAGAGCGAAGGACAGGAAGTGTGTGAAGGGCTGCTTCTTGCGGAAGCTGTCCAGGAGCACCTCGACGCGCGTCCGCGCCGAGACCACGCCGCTCCGCTGCTGGCCCGTGATCACTGCAGGGAAAACGCAGCTTGCAACGCCCCTCTGCTCGCCCCTGGAGCTCTCTGCTGTCAGTCCCGGCCTCCCGAGGGAGCTGTAGGAATCCAAACCCCCAGCCATACTGCCAGACTCCCTGCCTGACTTGAAATGGCTGCGCTTTCCTCAGCAAGGACAGGATGATGCCTCCAAAAGCATCTTTCTGCTGTCCACTGAAAAACAGCAACTGAGAGCCCATCAACTCAGGGGCCCTTCAGATTTCTAGAGCACCCTTTCAAGTTTTCCTATCGGCAGTCAAGAGTGAAAATGGCCAGGAAATCTATCAAGGATCAAGACTGTCCGTGTCATTTGCGCGTGCACTTCAAGGCACCAAACGGACAACACTTGAGCTCAAAAGGAAAAGAACAGCAAGGAGCAACACTTCCTTGGCTTCCCATTACTCCGTGTTTTTCGACATCTCTCAACCTTCCTCACGCTCCTCCACAGCTCTCAGCAAGAAGTCGAGACCCCACTCCTTGAGAAGCCCCACCCTGTTCCCGTGCAGCATCACGGTGGGATTCTCCCAGCCCTTCCTCCCCACGGCTCTGCCCCAAACATCCCGGCACACCGTGCCAGCGAGCTCTGGAGCATGGCCCAAGGAGCCCTGCAGGCAGAACCCACACGGGGCAGCCCCGATGGGAGAGGTCTCCTTTCTTTTTAAATCCCTGGAAGTGATGAGAGGGAACACATGGTACAAGAAGCCCTGTTCTTATTGATGGAATATTAATTTAAAAGCAAATTAAAAAAAAACAAAAAAAACCCAACACTTTCAGGACTCAAGTCAGTCATTTAAGGCCCAGAAGTGACTTTTTCTAAAAAAAAAAAACAACTCAGTTTTATAAGGATTGATAGGCAATAAAAATAAACTCAGGAGAAAAGTGAAGTGACTTTCCCAGGGCCAAAAAGTGAATCGGTGCTGGGTCAGAGGCAGGAATTAAAGGGAAAACACCTCCTGCTTAAACTGTGCTTGTGCAAGAGCAGATAAAAGCACATCCATTCACCCATTCCATGAGTATTCTACGCACCAATTTCTCCTTCCACTCCAGGCTTGGGAATGCTGATGGAGGTTCGAGTCTCTGTTTCCAGCCTCTTCTTGGTTTCCCCTTTCTTGCCAATGATGTACCTGGAGGCAGAAAGTGCAAGAGGTTCCCTCACACAGTGACACTGAGCCGCTCTCCATCGCGTGTGTCCAGACCCAGACCCTCTGTGCTGGCTCCACGTGCAGGCACAGAGGTGATTCCCAGGACTTCACACATGTCCAGCCCGGGACGATGCTGAGCTAGGGCTTACAACTGGTTTAAGTTAAAATAAGTTGGTAGCTTCACAACAGCTCAGCCCACTACAGCCTCTCCATCAGCTGGGTTCTCTCTTTTCCCATTTTCCCAGCTCAGGAAGAAATAAAAGCTCTTTTTCTGCTTTTTGCTTTGCTCGAGGTAGTCATTTGCCAGCATCCAAATACACAACGGAGCACTTTTCCTTCTCTGTATTTCAGCAAAACTTTTCAACTAATAAAACTGTCAAAAACAGCTTGATAAAACTTTGAACACTACAGTAAACAAAGGACTGGAGTCAATAGCCAGTTCCAGTCGTGTGTGCATTCTCCAGATTTTCTAACCAACTCCCCCCGGCCAGGCTGCTTGCTCTGGTTCTTCCTCCCCTTCCTTCTCTCCCACCCTCCTCGATGCTTTCCTGTTCAAGGCAGGAGATGCTCAGAAGCTCTCCTGGCATCCAGCAAGCACCACGGGGACGGCGAGGAGTCAAGCCGAGCCCAACTCCATCAGAAAGGCATCGCCAACCTCCCCTTCCCCATCGCTCCAGCCCGGAGCGCATTCCACAGAGCCAGCACTCACCCCGACCTCAGAAAACAAACATCCTCCGCTCAAGGATGGCAAAACTTTCCGGAGGCAAATCAAACCAAGCAAAGCTCACTTGTAAAAGGGGCTGGGAACCTCCACCCGACACTGGAAGCCTCGCTCGGTCTCCTCCACCGCGAAGGCATCGCAGGGCTCGTCTGGGCAGTCACCGGCGCCTACCGGGAAAAGCGAGTCAGAGCCCCTGCCGAGCTCGGCGCTGCTTTACGGGGCACAGCAGCCCGCTGCCAGCCTCACTCGGGGCTCCTCTCTGCCCCGGCTAACTGCTTTTTATTTATCGCCTCGTTAGCAGCTCTGGAACACTGCTAAATGCGGCGCGGGAAGCGGGCAGGTACAGCGCGGGGATTTTCTCAGCTGGAGTTCTGTTCCCACACAGCGGGAACGGTCTCCTCTGGCAGCCGATTCGGAACTGTAAGGCTGCAGGAGAATTAAAAGGTGAGGGTGGGTTTGGTGCGAGTGATTTAGAAAGAGCCTCAGAGGAACAGATGCACCTTTCATCCGCAGCCCGTTGGGTCGGGCACAGATCAAAGAGAAGAGCCTGAAAGAAGCCCCGCTTCCCTTTCCAGCACAAACAGGGCTGGATGTGGATGGAGAGCACCTCGCTAAAGCCTGGGGCAATCCACTGAAAGGCAAGGTGGGAAGAGAAACAGGACACAACTGCCGCGTTCCCATCCGTAACGCTGGAGCTTTTTCCGTGCCCGCAACAACTCACCCGCAGCGACAGCAAACACGCAGGCAGAAAGACAAAGCAAAGCACGCCAGGACAGGAAGAATTATGTCCCCCCCAAAGAGGCAACACCTCCCAAAAGCTGGGCTGTAGGAGGCCTGTTTTATAAGGCACAAACATTGCGAGGACGGAGGGTCTTTGGCAAGCAGCTCCCGTATCTGCAAATGACGATGGAAAAACCAGATCTACAGAGCTAATGTGGTTTTCCCTTTTCCTGGAGACCTTCCAGTGTCAGCAAGCAAACTGCCCAGTCAGCAGCACAGCCAGCACACCCACCTGGGGTAACGGGGACGGCTTCCACTTTGGGCAGCAGGATCATCAGGGACCAACTCCAAGCCCTTTTCCTCCCTCTTGAACGCCCCAATCCGCCACACGGGCGGGTCTGCGCTCGCCGAGGCATCAGAGAGGACGCTGAGAGCTCCCTGGATGGATGTTCACTGCTCCTTACCTGCACAGAAGCCCTCCTCCTCCTCCTCCTCGTGAGGGAGGGCCCGCTCCTGGAGGAGATTTTTCCGGTACACTCGCCCCCCGATCCTTACCAAGGGGGGCCGCAGCACGTCCATCCTGCTCCTCCTCCTCCTCCTGCAAAACCAAGGACAGCCGTGCTAACTGGGCCAGGGAAAAGCTGATCTCGGGCTCTCCTCACACACTGGGGTGGGAGGGAACCTTAAACCTCCTTCCATCCCCTGCCACGGGCGGGGACACCTTCCACAATCCTTCCACTATCCCACAGCTCCAAGCTGTGCCAGGGCCTCACCACCCTCACGGGAGATCAATTTCTTCTCTAATAATCAACCTCAACCTGCCTCGTTGAGCTAGGAGCTCCTCCACGATGACTCTTCAGAAAGGCAACCCCTCCTCAAGCCTGGCATTGTCTCAATCAAAGAGCGATTTAACGAGGAGAAGCCAGGGGATACCCAAGTGAAAACAGGACAGGAACCTCAGCCAAGGTGACATTTATCCGTTTCTTTGGGTTTTAGCTGCCCCCCGAGTTAAAAATGTTTAGGGAGGGGAACGTTTAATGGTGCTAGAACAAAGGGCCGGCAGGGCTCTGTCAGAGACTTCACACCTTCAGCGCTTGAATTTCTACTGGCACGGGTAATTTCGTGTTGGTTGTCTCGAATTAAAGTCAGAGTCTGTTACACACACA
>VWZN01018898.1:2993-13317 GCA_013396955.1 Regulus satrapa | reverse complement strand
CAGTTCAATGCTAAATAATACATCCATGCTGTTATAATTTCTGTTTAGGGTAGAATGAATTTAACATGGTATTCAGAGTTAGATTCAGAAAATTAAAAAGAAAATTGTAAAGAATGTTTTCAAGTTGTTTGAAAAATTACCACTCCAACTGGTAATCCAGAATAACCAGCAGCCTATTTTGCTTTATATTTATTTATATAATCTCTAGGTTCAAACATCAGAATATATAAGTTTAATTTAAATAATGAAAGATGAATATAGAGCTTTGTGGAATCTAAAGGCAGCAAAAATGCATGTAAAAAAATTTCTGTCTTGCATGATTTTACTATATGGCGCTGGTCTATGGATAAGCTATCATACTTCATTGTGCAGAGTATAATACAGTACTTAAGAGTCACTTCCAAGGGAAAGTCTCAGTTCTTTTGTTGGCTCATATTAGTATTAGTTTACTAATTCTTTTCACTGGTTATATCATATGTTTGTTTTGAACTTAATACAGGTAATTCCTGATATTTTGGCTGATGTTTTATTATTATGCTTTAGCCAGTATAAAATGACATTTGTTTCAATTTCTCTTTAATTTTTGACTTGAAATAAATTTATGTGTATGTTCAAAATTAATCTATAAGTTAATTTGAAAAATTTTGCTGCTGAGCAGAATTTAAGTAACAGTATATTAGTTTTGAATCTAATTTATTGCAGCAAAAATAATAGACAAATGAGGAATTCCTAAAAAAATTAAAGCAAACTATCTTTAATATTTATTTGGCAATTTTAATTATTACAGGTTAGTTTTACATCACATTTTGTGCTATTTAAAACGACATTACTTTTTTTTCCTCTGTTTTTGTCTAGTGTGTGTCAGTTGGATGAGCATTTCTTAAAATTCTTGTATATTTCCTTTAGTTGTGAAAATAGCCACTAAATTCCACAAGTTTAGCCAATTTCTATAATCTATTTAGTAAATAGATTATAAATAGATAAATAGTTAATTTTGGCATCTATTTAGTTAAAATTGAGTATTTCCCAAACAAAACGTGTAACTTTGCCCTTAATTTTCCTTTTAATTGACTTCTACTTTCAGGACAAAACGAAAATTTCAGAGTAAGAAGATTCAAACAGTATTTGGCATCGTTATAAGGGGACCCTGAGAAAATTTTTGAATGGTCACTCTTAACTATATCTCAGATACATTTTCTCTGATTCACAGAAAGCTTAGTTACCCAATTCCCAAGGGAATCTCTTTAACAGAAACAGGTCTTTAAATTCTCTATAAAATTCCTGAGGGACATTTAGCTGAAAATCCTGAAATTAAGGACAGTTGGCAAGGCAAAACCAGCTGCAGATAAATGAGTGCAGCCAAATTACTCTTATGTTCTTTCTGCTACATTTTTTTTATATAAATAGGCATCTGTATGTACATATAAAGCTGAGAGGATTACATTGTTCTTTTTCTTGAGATATGTGTCACAACTGGCACAGCACTGTAGTTTGACAGCTAGATTCCAGCCATATGAGTTTAATTAAATGGGGTGGAGGTGCTGTATTCAATCTCTTATTGAGTAATTGGAACAAACACAGGGCATGAGAAACAACTTTTGAAGTTTAGCAACTAGATTCTAATTTGCAACTGAGATACAAATATCTTTAAAATATATGGGCAGAGAGTTTTTCAAGTTCAGTTTAGATGCATTTGCAGAGGGTTGGACTAGATGATCTTCAAAGGTCACGTCCAACCCAAATATTCTATTTTATAAAGTATTTTTATAAAGATAAATACTCTTTTTCTCTCCATCACTCTGCTTTTTTGTGGTTTTTTTTAATTGTCTTTGTAGTCCAATAACTTTTTTCAATATGAAACCTCATTTTTAAATGAATGAGATAATAATATTTCCACTATTTTTGAGAAAAATAAGATCCTATTACTTTTGTTTTGTAATTCAGAACTAACTTGTTTTCATGTAGGAGTTGATTGTCAATATAGAAAGGTTTCAAAGCTCCTGTTTAGCAGTGTTACGTTCTGAATATATTGAAGGCATTTATTCATATATCATGAAGCAAACACATTTTTTGAAAAAAAAAGCTTCCAATAACATGGTAATGTCAACTGATTTTATTTAATTAGATTATTATTCTTGTAGACCTAGTGAACCCAGATAAATTCAAAATTAAATCCCTTCATCATATTTTAAATCACCATGTTGCTCAATTTAAAGAAATAGAATGAGTAATGCAGTTCTTTAAAACTCAGGAAAATCTCATCAATCACAAGAAACAGGAATAATGGGCTTTAGATTTTATTGCCAATGTTTCTGTTTCACAGTGCTCTGTCCAGCCAATGAAATGCGTCTGGATTCAACAGGCGTAATACTGAGTCCTGGATACCCTGACAGCTACCCAAATCTCCAGATGTGTGCGTGGACCATTACTGTGGAAAAGGGTTATAATATCAGCATGTTCTTTGAATTCTTCCAGACAGAAAAAGAATTCGATATACTTGAGGTTTTTGATGGTAACTATAGGATGCATAACTTTGGAATATAACTTGTCTATATAATTCTTTATTTTATAGTAATGCTTCTGTCAAATTACTATTCTTGATGCATATCATAATTTTTCATATAAAAAAATCTTAAGAAATTATTTTGTTACGGTATAATGAACTGCTGGATTACTTTATTTTAAAATTGTACTGCATGTTATACTTACCAATATCTTTTGTTTTGAGCAAATATATAGCTTCCAGTTATAACATATTTCAATTTTTTAAATTCAAATTAATTTGCTATTTGCTTTTTGCATGCTATTTTGCATGTATATTAATTGTGTGCATATGGTTAATTGTATATTATTTAAAACTTTGTGACTCCTTTTTTTCTTCTTTTTTCTTTTTTTCCTTCCTTTGTACCAAGGACCAAATAGTCACAGCCCATTGCTCATATCTCTCAGTGGGGACTATTCATCTTCTCTAAATATAACCAGCAATGGCCATGAAGTATTTCTCCGGTGGTCAGCAGATCATGGCACCAATAAAAAGGGTTTCAGGATAAGATATATAGGTATGCAAATGGGACTTTCTGTAATGTGCATAAAATTTCAATTTGTTTATGTGAAAAGAGTAATATAAGCTATGTTTGGTATCATTAATTAACCAAACTGAAAGGAAATCCAATCTGTTCTATATATATGAACCTCATGACCCTCACTTGTGAGGGAAAAAAAAAACTCCCACACATGTGCTCTGTAGAGAATTAATAAAAGGCAGGGCTTTAAAATGGCATAAGCCAGTACTAAAGATAAAAGAAGCAGTTTCCCCCTTCTAACTCCCATTTATTTGCACTTGTGTGCCTTTTCTTACTGGGGTGTTTTTCTAACTAGATCTTTATGCAATTCATCATTAAGAATTTTGGTGGGACAGGGGAAAACAGTGCAACAAGGCAAGAGCGAACAGCTGTAAAATGGAAAAATATGAGACCCTGAAGGGTTGATCTCTTTAATTTAAGGTTCAACAGAAGCAGCAATAGACATCAAAAGAGATAAATTAGAATGCAAAAAAGCCAGTATTTTATGTGTTATTTATTCAAATCAACATATTCATGAATAGTGTATAGAAATGGCACCTGACAAAGTTTTATTTTAGTAAATTTGCTTTTACAGAATTAATATACAGTACTTATTTTACTGGAAAACTATTTTAATTAGTCAAGCTAAAGTAGTTTTATTGTAATTTATAGTAATTGCTCAAAATATCTATTTGATTTTTTTATGATGACCAAAGATATGAAACACACACAAGGAAGAGTACTGGGGATAGTGTCTGTAGATATTAGAAAAGTTATTGGCATAAAGCTGTTTCATTTCACAAAGTGGATAAAGAAATAAAAAATAAGTATAAAATTCTTTCTTCTGTGTTTTTTTGGTTTTCCTCACTTAATTTTTGGCTACTTCACAGCTGAAGAGAAATAATTACGATCATACTGTGAAACAATATAAGTATCATCTTTTCCCTTTAGGGGAAAGATAGTTTTCTCAGACTTAAAATGTTTGTTGTTCATTAGGTAAAATTCACTGGTTTACTAGATATAATATATGGTACTGATTTTCATTTCCCATAGTCACTTTTGTATCTGTTAAAAAAGAAAGGAGAGAAAATTATTCAAAATATTTCCTTACAGACAGTGAGAGAATTGTTTAGAGGCAGACAGGAAATATTTTCAAGTGATCTGGTTCACACAGAAAATACTGGTATGTTTTCTTATACACTAAAGTAGAGGTCTCTGTATCTTTGGTTCTTTCAAGAAAGTGTAAGTCAGGACTCATTTAATTTAAGGAAGAAAATATTTTTATAGTGTGAGGTCTGAAAGATATAGGAGTAGTTCTGATTCTGCTCTTTGCTTTAAAATGTTAAATAAATACTTGTTGTAAACAAACTGCCGTACAACTCTATTCTGTTCAGAGGAAGCTTTCATGTGAGAAAAACATTGACCTGAAGTAATGAGACATGGAAAGGTTTAAAGAGTGAATGAAGAGGCAGTTCTCTATTTGCCTGAGAAAATAAATATCAACTTATCAACATTTCTTCAAAGCATAATGGAAGCTCTTGGAAACAAACTTCCAGCACAGTTTTCTTTCCTTCAAAAAGAGAAAACAGCCTTTATGGCTAGCAGCTATTAATCAAATCAGAGACCAAGTTAAGCTTTAACACAAAAAAAATTAATCTTAAAGTGGTTACCAGGTTATAAGAGCCTTCTGGTCCACTCCTGTGACAAGATAGCCAAACCTAAATTACTTGGTACTCAGTGAACGAGAGATAAAGGAAACACAGTAAGTAACCAATACTTAATGTCAGTCATTAGGTACATAAATAATTTCAGATTATAAAACCTGTAACTCTTTGAGGTATTTTTTGCTCTCCTAAGGAGTTATGATTTTTCCCTTTTCATAGCCTCTAGATAAAACTTCTGTAAGACTTAATGTGTTCTAAATAAAACAACTAAAAGCAGATTCAGTTTTTTTGCCTGGGATTTCTGGTGATAGTAATAAATATCATTAAAATATGTTTTTAATGTTTTACTTTGCTTCAGTTCAATGTATCACAGAACTTTAATGAAATAACTTATTTAGGACAAGAAAGAAAGGACTATTTAAAAAGAGTTATGTTCAAGATTTACTAGGTCTTTCCTTCTTTTAAAAATTTGTATATTACTGAAATGTATAGAATTGCAATAAATTTCATAATGAATTAAGTTCAGTAGCTTATTTGACTTAAAAAGAAGATGGTAAAAAAGAAACCCAAACCCCAAAGCTATAGTAACTCATAAAAGTGAACTATCACTCTATTTGTTCAGAGGCTACTGAAACCTGAATCTTTTAAAGGGTTATAAAGCTCTATTTTTATCACCTTTATACTCTGTGAAATTGGTGCATATTATAATTGCATATTGATGCAATAATTGCATGCATTATCCGTACATAAAATACAACTTTTAATGACGGTTTCTCAGTGTCCAATCAGATGTCCACTGACAAGTTGGACATCTGATTCCAGTGTTCCGCAAGAGTTTCTCAAGAACCGTTACCTGGGCTCTAAACAGGTGTTTTATTCATTTCATTTGTTCATGGAATACTTCTGTCCAAAGCCCTCTACTGCAGCACCCCCGAGTCGCCCCCGCACGGTTTCATTGTCAGTCAGACGGGCGGGCAGCTCAACAGCGTGGTCCGCTGGGCCTGCGACCGTGGCTTCCGCCTCATCGGCAAGAGTACTGCTGTGTGCAGGAGGTCTCCACATGGATATTACTCGTGGGATGTTCCAGTCCCAGCCTGTCAAGGTAAGATTTTTCATTAAAAAAACAAAACAAAACAAAACAAAACAAAAAAAAAAAATCAAAACAAACATAAAACCTCAAAGAAACTTTATTTTTCTAATGTAAGCCACCAGTTTTCTGACTTAAAATGAATAGTGGGGAAAAAGTTTGTAGTCATAACTTCTCTGCCAAAAGTTTTCAACCTCACGAAGCAATGCACTTTTAAGAAACAGTATTTCATGAGGAGCTATTTAGACTGACATGCAAAAAGCAGTACTTTAACATTCAGTGAAGAATATTTAAGAACTTCATTTTGGTCTAATAATATTTTCTGAAATTTCAGATAAGTCTTCAAAATGCTGGTGTTCTTTGAGAACTAATGTAACTAAGGTTTTCCAAGGACTGTGTATATTTTTCAAGTATACCTTTGGAATTGGAACTATGTTCTGAATTTCATGAAAAATGAATAGATTTTAATGTTTCAGTTTGATTAACAATATTGTGCAAGCTGACATATAGTGACCAAACATTTCTGTAATATCTTGTTTCTTAAAAATTTAAGGTTAAGGGAGGGATATATTATTCTTGTTTGACAGGATTGACTGTTAAGATGGATAATATGACTCAAAACATTTCAAGTCACTAAGGGAGATTTTTGAATACTGAAGGAGTTATTAATCTCAGTGGTAGATATAGAACATCTCAGGTTGCCGCTAGAATGTATCAAATACATATTTTACTGATTGGTTAAAGAGACAGAATGTGAATTATGTGTGTTATGTGAATAAGCAATACTGTAAAATTTGTTGATGCTTAGGATTCTAATGAATGCTGTTTACATGTTACAAATATTTTGAAAGTGGATATTAATTTTATGCTTTGCTGATTGCTGGTCCTGATGTAACAGAGTGGACTTTTTTTGGGTAACTCTTTTAATTGTCTCAAAGTTCTTGTTATCATTAACATGCTTTTGAAGGAAGAGATTAAGCTAGGCCAATTATGCAGTAAAGAGTGTTACTTGGTTATACCTTTGTTATACAAGCATGTAGTTGTCCATCTTGGAATGGATAGATTTGCCTAATCTGCAATCCAAGCTATTGAGGAATTTAAGAAGTAACAAACATGGTACATTACAGTAATAAATGCTTTTATTTTAGCATCATGGAAGTTGTTTCTTTGGTGACGGCAAGTGAAATAGTAGTTTTATTGGATGATTAGTAAAAGGTGGAAGATGGAAATTCTCATTTAATTAGCTTGCCACGTTTTGTCTTGCTGGGGTCATGTCCCACTACCTTCTAGAGTTTTAATTCCATTATAGTTTCTTGGGGTCTTCAATTTCTTAATCAGGGTTTTCTTATTTTCTTCTAAATGTGTTTTTTTCTCTAGTTGCCAATAGAAACTGTGACAGTCATTAGGTATTTGTTCTTACGGTTGCCAAGACAGGGTGATCACAAATTAGAAATAGCTTTCTGTGATCTTTTCAGCAGAGTGTGTCTATACTGGGGTTTTTGCTTTTTCTTCTTAAATTTCCATGTCCTATGCAAGGGTTTGGTGGGGGTTTTTTTGGTGGGTTTTTTGTTTGGTTGTTTTTTGGTTGTTTTGTTTTGTTTTTATGGCAATGAAAGAATATAGTAATATTGATTTTTACACCCTTGTTCTTCAAGTTGTTATAGGATTGGTGCTTTACCTGTGTCTTAGCTGTGATTATTAGCTTTGGTACTGCACCACAGAGTTGTTATATTGCTTATGAAGCAAATCAGTTTTATGTCAGATCAGCTCCCAGTAGGGGCAAAAATAGACTGCACTCTTATATTTTCTCAAGTATTTATACATAGTCTGAGAGGATTAACCTTCCTGTGTGGGCCTGATAGGTGCATTCTTAGGGCTCAAGATTTGACTTCAAAGTAAGGTACTTCAGACTCAAATGTCTAAGCCCTTTTTTTTTTTTAATCTGACCTACATTAGATATATGGTTTTAGAATGAGGAAAGGAGTTAGATTTTATTTTTATTCCCAAAACAGACAGAGCATTATTTAGAACCAGATCTTCTCTTGATAGGTTATTTTTGTTAAATAATACAAGTAAAATAGTAGCTTATACTTTTATTTTCAGTTTTCAACTTTCTTCTCTAAGAGATAGAGGAGACAGCAATGAGATGTGCTGTGCTGGAACTTTTTCTAAGCAACAAGCAAGAGCTAATGAGAAATGTAAAGCTGAAGGGTCCAGTGTCTGAAATTACAGAGTACAAAATCCTTAGAGCAGTGAGAAGGGTGGATGCTAGCTAGCCTTGATTTCAGAAGAGCAGAATTTGGCCACTTCAGGGATTTTCCTGGTAGAGTATAATGGAATAAAGCCCTAGATTTAAGAGTGGACTTAGATAGTTAGTTAATAGTAAAAGGATAATTTCCTCCAAGCTCAGAAATGTTGCATCCTCAGAAATGTCACAGAGAAGGTCAGGTAGAAAATTCAGGATGCCTGCCTGAATGAGCAAGGAGCTCCTAGACAAAACAAAATACAAAAACAAAGCCTGGAGAGGGTGGAAGTGAAGCCAGGCATCCTGAAAGAAATACAATAAATTTATAAATAAATTATCCAAGCAACTTTGGATCAGGTTAGGAAAGCTACAACCCTGATAAAAGAAATCTAGCCATGGTTATCAAGGGCAACAAAAGCAAAAGTTATTGGTAAAGTTATATTGGTGATAAAATGAAGACTAGGCAAATCATGGACCCTCTCCAGAAGGATACGGGAGACTTGGTTACCTGGGACATGAAGACAGATGAGGTACTCAGCAGTGGTTTTGACTCAGTCTTCACTGACAAGTGCTTCAGTCTCTCTTCACAAGCCATAGATGACAAAGACAAGGGCTAAAAGAAGCCTACAGGAAACCTGAAGAGGGACTTTTTACAAGGGTACACAGTGATCTGATAGGTGGGAATAGCTTAAAAATGAAAGAGGAACTGTCCAAATGAGATATCAGGAGGGAATTCCTTGCTGTGAAGGTGGTGAGGCATTGGAAGGGGTTGCCCAGAGGAGCTGTAGATGTCCCATCCTGGAAGTGTTCAAGTCCAGGCTGGACTGGGCTTTAAGCAACCTGATCTAGTAAACTACCTGCCCATTGCAGAGGGATTGGAACTACATCTTTTATGCCCCTTTCTCTGCATGCCATTTTATGATCCTATGATTCAATATTTTCAAAGGAGTATTTTCTTTCTGCTTTCCATGTGGGAAAAATAGAATGTAGAAAGGTAATTGTAATGATTTGCTAGAGGTCACAAAGTACAACTGATGAAGAAATCTGAACATAAATCGTATTCATATATCTCATACTGGTGCCTTACTGATTCAACCATGCTGGTCATACTTTTTTTCAGGTTTTTTTTTTGTTTGTTTGTTTTGTTGTTGTTGTTGTTGTTGTCATCTGCATTTTGAATTGTTAGCTGCAGAGTTATGAACTCTTGTTCTTGTTTTTACTTCCTCCATCAAAATGCAAAATCTTCATTGGATTCAATTTCCTAAAACTTTGGGAGAATTTATTTCCTTGCTTAAAACATACATTAATGAGTTTTAAAAAATTTTTTATTAATTTAAAACTAGTGATTTTTCAATGCGTAAGCTCTCTCTGAGGTCAGTGGAAACTTATATTGAAGACACAAAAAAACTTTGTCTTTCCCTCTACTCAGCAATATCTTGTGGAATTCCTAAAGCTCCACTAAATGGTGGGATATTAACTACAGATTACTTAGTTGGCACCCGCGTCACCTATTTTTGCAATGATGGATATAGGCTATCAGCCAAAGAGCTTACTACTGCAGTCTGCCAGCCAGATGGAACCTGGAGCAATCACAATAAAACACCTCGCTGTGTAGGTGAGTAACATGTAAAAAGTCTCTGGTGAGTAAAAACCTATCTGTACCTTTTGTTTATTTATCCAGGGCACAAATCTTTACATGACTTAAACTTTCATCTTCAGGTTACTTTATTCTATGAATTATTGCTGGTATTAAATTATTATTAAATACATATATGAAGTATATGTAACTAAGACATGCTGAAACTTAACAGAATAAGCAGAATAAACATGCTAGAGTTTATAGAATACTACGAAACTGACAATTAATTTACAATTTGATTAGTTAAATCGAAGTGAATGGTTGCAGTGATTTTCCACAAAAGTCATATCTTCAGTGAGAGCTGCCCAATTCATATACCATTAACAAACACTTTTTACTGTCCAGAATTGCAAAACTCATTATAATTGTTTGAAACTACTGCTTATTATTTATCCATCATTATAGCTCTACACCCTCCAAACTTGAGGGAACATCACTTCAGAGAAAATGCATTTAACTCCCCAAATGAAGTGGATATCAGCAGTTACAAATGAGATATGAAAACCCAGGGGTCTCTAAGAGTGACACAGGGACACCAGTGTCTCATGTACATTAGGATTTGGATTAGATCACCCAACTAATTTTGGAAATGAAAGAAAATTAGGACTGGAGTATTTTACATGGGTT
>VWZN01018897.1:411-12147 GCA_013396955.1 Regulus satrapa | reverse complement strand
TTTATTTTTTAAATTTTTGTTTTGGAGGGGATTTGTTTGTTTGTTTTAACACAGATTATTTTAGACATCCAATCTGTAGAACTGATAATGTGGCCACAAGAAGACGTGGATGGAAAAAAGTGGCTGTTCATAGGAATAGTAGGGCAATCAAGACCTTCAAAGACCAGTGTCCCTGCTGTCATTTGGGTAGCATGAAATTACAGCCTTTATTAGGTTAGGTAACTCCTTTCATGCTTATAAGTGAAGAATTTGGTGTAAATGGGAATGCAGAATCAGGAGTAGAACTCCTTCTTTAGTGTTTTTCAAAGCTTTATGTGTAGGCCTTATGCGGGCTTGCTTCTTTGAGCATGGCAAAAGGCTGCATACCCCTGACATTATTGCCTGCCACAGGTCAGGGTCCTGTTTCAGAGAGCTGGACTATCTGGTGAAGTTATTTTGTAAGAAGTTCTAGGACTGCCTGTCAAAGACAGAACAGTGCCCTTTGCCCAGCTTTGGTCCACAAAATAATTACAACATAATAGCTACTTCCAAGAACAAAAAAATTCCTTATGAAGATAGCCTTATGCCACTTCACACCTTGAATTACAGCTGAGAAAACTGACATTTGAATAAACAACAAGCTCAAAATAAACAGTCTAAAACTAGGGAAAGGTTTTTAATGGGCACTGCCACTGGTTTTGTTTATTTGTTAAGTATTTGCTATGTAGCCACAGTCCCCAAAGACCAAGAAATTTAAAGACTGAATATTCATGTCTCCTTTTTACCTAGGCTTGGTTCTGCAAAGTTCAAAAGCACAAGTACAAATTCACTGAAAATGGATTTTATAGAGATCTTGTTTAAGAGGCTCACTCATATTCAGAATGAGTTCTTCAACCCAGAAATTGCTAATTTGTTTTGATTGCTGAAATGTGGAATATTGGAATCAAACATTTGTGCAACATTTATTAATGCCTGTAAAATGCAGACAGCTCATGGTATATGAGCAGTTATGCATTTCTGGGAGATGAGGTAACATTCTTTTGCTAAGTGATATCAATCTTAATGTAATTAGTTTTAACAGCATGCCCTTCATTATTTTTTTCTATTTTTACCACAGTTATCTTCATTTTCTCTACATTCAGCAATATCTCTTTATCTGTTAGACTGACAAAAACTTTCTCAAAGACAAACAATGCTAATGAACCAGAGATGTGTCTCAATCAAAGTCTTTCTTTCCCCATCTTGATGAGAATTGTATATAGCTGCTAATTTTGCATTAGGGTCCTGTTTTTTTTTCCTTCCTCAATTCTTGGCCTTGGGGACATGGGAGGAAAGTGCCTTCAGCAATTATCAAGTACCTTTTTTATCAGACTGACTGGGGGGCATTCAGTGTCACAGTTGATCACTCCCAGGAGGTAGTTTCAGCCAGAACAAGCTGACAAAGGTCACTAAAAGATAATTCACTCAGATTATGTTGGAACACACAGTCATATGGACCTAAATGTCCATAAAAGCTGGGCTACCAAGTTTAACTCTCCCTGATCTTACATTTAAATATTGTTACATTCTGAGAACAGAAGCTGGTACTAGTCATAGGTAGGCTTGAATTTTTTTCTACAGAATCACTGAACTCATATAAATTGTATTTACATGAGAATTTCATGAGCTCAGCTGTTGTTACCTGACTGCAAAGTCTTAATTAACCAATGCATTACCTTACCTGAGAAAGCAGTGCAAAGTACCCTCCTATTATGGTCAGTACACAGTGTTTCAGATTATTAAAAGGAACAAATAAAATATGCTGGACAAGATAAATGAACATTCAAATGCTGATTCTTCTGCTGCAGTTTTGTGACTTAGAAAAAGCCACACATTTAAAAAAATATATGTTTTTGTTCATATTTTATTAGAAATAATTAATTAATTGAATATTTGGTATAAAATTAGAATATTTATTAAAGTGATATAATGTTAACAACTTGATACCTGCTTGACTTCAATTGCATTTTCTTGTTTGAAGATCTGTGGTGACTCACAGAGGTTGTAAATCAAGTGTCTTTTTCAAGTATGGCCACTCTTGTCCATGCTGAACCTTTCATGGTGTAGTTTCTTCCATTTGCTGAACAAATTCAGTGCACCATGAACGTGCATAACCAGAAGGAGTCACAGACCTGGGAGAGGTGACAGGATGGAGCACAATCACTAGAAAGCATAACATCACCTCAAAAGCCAATGGTAAAAGTCCCACAAAATGAAAATGAAATCATGTTTACCAAGTGACCTTCAAGGTATTGTTCTAGCTATTCTTTTAGTTGGGGAAAGCATTAAAAGAAAACCCACCCCAAAATTCAAAACAAATCTAAAAAAACCTTTTTTTAAAGAAATCTTAGTTGTTGGATGTGTCTTAGGACAACAAGAAGGAATTTAGAAGGCCTTCAGGAGTTAAAGATGTCATAGAAATAGGAAACATCCATTTCCAGATGGAAATAGAAGCTCATTAGTAGCATAAAAATAAGTTTTGATGTTACTTCTATTGTCTGTTTGCATGGAAGTGGAAGACATTACAGGAAGATTATGCATTACTTTCTGCTCTATTAGTAAGCAAAGGATATATGAATCAGCATCGAGTAAGGACATAAATATTTTTTTCAACCAACAGAGTGATTTGCAATAAATAAAATCAAAAACCAAAAACATTAAAAGAGCTATCTAAGGGAAACCTCTGTCTTCTCTCAGTAACCTAAAGCACTGAGAAAACTTGGAAAAATGAAACCATGTGAATTTTGTCTTTATATTAAAAGCAATTAGAGGTGTGGAGCTGAGTGTTTGGAACTGGAATTTTTTTGAACTAAATGTCATGTCAAAAAAAAGGGGGAAATTAATAGAAAATTTAGTAAGCAGTAATAGAATGCTGATTTAATTACTATAATTCAACATAGTTTTGTGTAAAAGGTCATGTTTAAAAAGCTTGTTGATAAAGCTGTAAGGCTTTTAATTAAGTTCTCTCTGATAAACTTGTACAGCTATGTTATTTCTATACAATAGTTAACAAAAAATTAAGAAATGTAATAAATATTAATGTATGATGGTCTAGATATCTGATTGACTTCTCATGTAATTATGCCATGGAGAAAAGTATTTTCATTTTTAAAATAATTATCTGGAGATCTAATGAACATCTTTAATTTCAGTGTGGAAGAAATAAAACTATATAGTGATAAAATCTGGGAATGAAAAATATTTCCAAGAAAAAGAAATTTAATGAAGAATGTAAGCCATTTTACAGGTGTTTATTTGACAACTGAGCTTAGAGGATTGTAGTGCCAGAAGGGCCTAAGGATCTTAACATTTTTTTAATGTTTATAGGTGCTCACATGGGAATTCTGTGTTGGAGATGCTCCCTCCTGATTATGGCCAATGGAGTCAGCAAGGTCTAGGAAATTTTTCCTCAGTGTGACAAGAGATGAGAATTATTTTTGTTAGCAGAAGCATTTTTTCTGCTGAAAATATCTTAAGATGTACAATACCTCTGCCTCATATGGGCTTTAACAATTGTTTAGCTCATGGCCATCCCAATAGAAAATCTTGGGATAGACCTGTGATCATGGATGTATTTGTGCAGTTTTTTTGGTTTTTTTTGGTTTTTTTTTTGTTTTTTTTGGTTTTTTTTCCCCCATTTTTAAGAAAATCTAGGAATAAGATTGATTAGAGCCTGGACTAGGTTTAATACTAACCTTGATTAAGTCACTAGCGTCTTAATTTGCAAAATATGTAAAAAGAGGAAGGAAGTAAAATAAAAGATGGACATAAAGGAGAAAGGCTCAAAAATCAGTCTAAGCTATTTTTTTTTTCCCAAGTCCTTGAGGGTTGCTGAGAGTAAATGTTTGTACAAGCTAGAAATGTAAACTCAGAGATCTACAAGGCTATGGCAGTTTCAAAATGAATGCAGTCTCAAAGAGTTCAGTAATGGTTGTTCAGTAGCAGGAAACCAGAGTGATATTCAATGATCTCCTGAGGGTGGCCAAAAAACAGGCCCTGCTGAGCAGACTGTAACATCTTCTCAAGGAGTTTATGTAAAACAGACATATGTTTACACTGCTGGTCGTTTTGAAATGTCTTTTTCCCAGCATATACTTTGTTCTCAGTGCTTAAATAAACAATGCTTTGGCTCAGAGAAGGCTTGTTTGTTGTTGAGCATCTCCAGTTGCTGACTCTCAAAGGAAAGAAGCCCTGGTGCCAACTCCAGCCACAGGTGATAAATAAACCAGTAGGCAAGAGAGTGTGACCCACCAGCAGGGGACCATTCAGCAGAAAAAGAGCACAAACAAAAGGGGAAGGAAAAGAGTGAAGATACTGATAATTTAGATAGCCCTGAAGTAAAGGTAACTTTTTTACAGCATGCTTTGAAGACCCCGTGGAGAAATGAACATACATAACTTCTATATATAGACATAAATGTAGATGCAAATTACTTTACAATTGAGTATGTAGCAAGTCAGATAATTTATTTTCAGCTTAAATAATATATGTTTTTAATGTAAGAAAACATTTGGGGGAAACTGGGTGTGTATTCAGACATGGTGCATCTAGATACTGTTTTCCTGTAAGCAATTTGAGCTGGTTTACATTAAATATGATTTCTAGGCCAACATACCCAGAAATGCTATGTAATCATAGATTTAAATGGAATCAGTTCTTGAAGTACATCAGCTGTATTTTATACCTTTATATCTTGTAACAGAAGTGGTGGACTTAACATCACACATATTTTCTTCATTTGCTGGAGAAATTAATTAATGCATTACTTGTACATAAACTTGTGTAGTAAGTTTTGATATTTTGCAGTTGTACTAAATAATTAGTCTTGATGAGTCTTTTTTCTTGTTATGTCCTTTTTTTTTTTCAATACTAATTTTGAATAAAGACTCTAGGGTCATGATGCTCAGAATAGCAGGTCAATACCAAGTTGAATGAAAAAATGAGCTTTGGGGGGAAAACAGAAAAATTAATTAGTTGGGGATGTCAGAGCCTCCTTAGCATGCGAAAAGAGTGGAGTTGGTCAGTGAGAAAAAAATATTAATTGGTTTACATCATATGGGCTGAAGATGCATTTAATTAGAAGAAGAACATCTCTCATCTCTTGGGCATGCTAGGTCAGTACTTTCATTTTTCTTATACATTTCACACCTTTGTTGGTTTCATGCAGAAATAACTGTGATTTGCCAACAGTTTCAAGATCTGATTAAAAGGAGTTATCACAAAATGCATTGAGGGAAAAAGAAGTTGCTTAAAATAGATGTTTTAAAAATATGTTAATATTTCCATTACAAATTTTAGATGATTTATTAAACTTAGAAAGAAAATAAGATAGAGCTTTTAAGAGTTTTGCAGTAAATAGGTCTTCTTACTTTCAGGCAATCACATCAGGCTACGTAAACCAAAAATATATCAAGTACCGTTTAGCTTAGATGACTTTCTGATTAGTAACAACAGAATTTGCATTCTTAAGAAAACGCATAAAACTACTGGAAGTTTCCATAATATTCCATTGCTACACTGTAAAGTCTGTAACTAATAAAATATCTCATTTTCCGAGTAAAAATGTGGCTTATATTTCCCAATACATACACAATGCAGGTATTGGGGTCAAAGATGATAAGATGTGATATGTGGTGACAAGAAAGAAGATCACCTCTCAATTGCGGGACAGATTTCTTGCAAATATATTTCTGAAAAAAATTAATTCATAACAATGAAGAATGGCATTAAAATGTTTGTATGCAGTTGAATGACATCTTCAGCCATAATTCTTCAAGATGAAAAACAGAATAAACCAACCCTGACTATGATCAAAGTGGAATTAAAGGAAAACACTTTTTTCATGGCTTAAATAACTGACAGCCATTTTAATTTTCAATACAGTTTCTTAGCATCATCAGACAACTTTGAAAAGTAGATATGTGCTGCCTCTATTTTCCAGATGAATCAGTTAGGATACAGAAATCTTTTACAAAACAGGAAGGAGCCAATGAACCCATAGATTAACTGATCAATTAATTAGTATACCCACAATCAATTTGTGTACCCACAAAGCTCGTCTCCTCAAGGTGACATGACTTCTGGTTCTGACTGTCTTTTTAGTTATGCAGTCTTTGGGTTAGACCAGTGTGTCAAGAAAGAACTGTCTGGAATCAAATCCTGGCATGGCAGTGACAAGTATGAAGAGAGTGTTTAGCCATAGTGAGGACTAGGGGTTTCCACCCACACTTGTTTACTTTGTTTCCTAGTTTTGAAGTGTGGTTGCATACTTAGGTGGCATTATTTGATTTCTTCTTATATTTTAAAATAATAATTTAGGCTTGTTAAGACAACATGTTCCTAGGACAATGTGTTATATTATTATGTTCTCTCAGCTGTCAGTGACAGCACAGAATACTGGGTGATGAAGACTTAACACTTTAGAAACAGGTACCAATCCCTTTTGCACTCAAAAACCAGAAACTGCAAACATAAAGGCTTGATCTTGTGCTCCCTAATTGGTGCTGAATCCAGGTCCGTGGTTTGACAGTCTGCATTCCTCTGTGGCTCAGGCCCATGCTGAGCCATCCCAGTCTACCTGTGGGATGGAGCATTGCAGGAGCCCTGGACAGTGCTGCATTTGACATGGGGCAAACAGCTGTACAGAGCAAATCAAACCAATGACAGTGTGAGAAGCTGATCGAAGTTACAGAGTGCAAAGGAGGAGAGATAGATTTTTTAGGCAGTGGAATTTAGTAAGAAATATTCAAACTCCTTGGATCACAGGGTATTTGGCAGATATCTTTGCCTTGCCTACATGGGTGCTATACATGGGTGCCATTCCTGGCACAAGGATAGACCTGTCAGGGACATCCTGCAAGGCCCAGTTTAGCTTGGTGATGGTACCAGGAAGAGTTATTTGGCTACAGATGGAGCATAAACAATGGGGAAAATGTACAACAGGACAGACTAGTTCTTGGGAATGGATTATGATTAAGAAAGAGATGCAGGTGCCCTGTTACTAAAACAAGAGCCCAAGAAATGCCTGGTACATCATTAGGGGTGCTCAGTAGGTAAGCGGCGCTGTGTAGGAACATCTGTGAGGTAGTCCCATGTTTCACCATGGAGCTGGAACAGGGCAATGAACCAGACCTGTTGTTCTGACCCTGTCGTGAGGGATAGATATGTTTCTGTGCTAAGGCAGGTCAGGGTAGGAGGTGCGCAATAACGATTGGGCATCCTTTTCCACAAGAAACAGCAGCAGCAACCACCCACTGCCGAAAACTAAAATAGTTTTTGACTAGTTTTACTCATGAAAAAGTCTGACAGAATGAGATATCTTGGGGAAGCTTGCTATATATTTACTGGTTTTGAGGACATTTATGATACTTGTGGAATATCTGTTTTCCTGATTTATGAAATGCTGTAATTTGATTTTCCTATGCACAAAATCAAAACAGTCAAACTAGATGAAAGTAAGTATTCAACTGGGGCTTTTTAACATCCAGGCAATGGTTTAAAATGTCTGTAAGCAGCTGTCATGTGCTGTGTGTGCATGTGGCGCATACACCTATAAAGATGGCAGATAGAGGGAATAAGAACTGTGAAAGGCTGGACCTAATGACATGACTGTCACTGGTTTCTTGTGGTTCGGGATTTCATTTTCATTATGTTCAGTCTGGCATTTCTTAGAGCTGTATATCCCGGGTAGAGTTTCACCTTTCTGTTGCAGTCTGTCAAAGAGGCTGTTAGAACCATAGAGGCCAGTGGTTGCAATGTTATTAAAATTTTGGATTTTTTGACAGTGCTTTTCTAAAACACTTACATTGCTTGTGAAGAATCTCTTCTACATTAAACACATTCCTGGTTAGGGTTAGGTTTAGGGTTAGTGTTAGGGTTAGGTTTAGGGTTAGGTTTAGGATAAGAAAGCTCTTATTTGACAACTTCTTAGGTAACAACACAGTCTGTTTGGAGCTCATTGCTGCTTCATATTCTGCCTGGTGCAGGCATGGCCTGCAGAGGCTCCACATGTGTGAAACCAAGGAATATTTCTGTAAAGAGAAAGGTTTGCAGACCTGTGGGTGGTACAGCCATAGGCACTATCTGGAATGAGCCACTGCTCACTCTGCCAGCAATCTGTACTTTTCCCTCAAAATGGACCAGCCAAGCTACAAGAAAAATTAAGGACTCTTCATCTGCTTCCCAAAATGCATGGCCCAGAATTTTCTAGCAATTTCTAGCATGTCTCTTGCAATTAAGAGCTTATCATGTGCCAGTACATCAACAGTCATAATACATATAACTCTTTTCTTTTTTGTAGTATTGTCAGTGTTTCAGATTAGGGCCCTTAAGTATCCAGAAGATATATTTGAAAACCACATGGAAATTTAGAGTTTTGTTGATTTAGGTGGGGGTTTTTTTTGGTTTGTTTGTTGGGGGTTTTTTTTTGGTTTTTTTTTTTTGTTTGTTTTGTTTTTGTTTTGGTTTTTTTTCCCCATGTAGCTAAGTATCACAAAGGAATAAAATAATCAGAACCAATGTACTTGATAATTAGTATTGATCAGCCATTACTTTAGTTCCCCTTTAAGATACTTTTTATAGCATGGAACACGTCTAGCTGCTGTTCTAGTTAACAACTTCAGGGGCAGAAAGCTGAAAATAGATCTGTTTTTCTTAATTTTATTAGAAATATATTTAATTTCTTCATGCAGTAAAATTCCTCTGTTGACTTGGGATTGTTACTGGCATCTTTCCATTTTCTGTCAACAGAGTAGCATAGAAAATTAGAAGTTCCTCTGGTGTGAATCTCCAGAAGTAACAGACACTTTACTATATCCTCTGAGTACTTCCAGTAGATGATGTTGTTGTAATGCTAATACCAGACACAGGTCTAACAGGTTTTGATTTACATAGTGCATATTTTTTGAAAGATTACTTGCTGTTTTGCATGGACTTTGAGCTGATAGAATTTTCAGGGAGGTCAAATAGATTTCACTAAACCATACATCATGTAATTATAGTGGTGATCCTATTCCTGTGATGAAAAGTAATTGCTGGCAAGAGAAATTGATGCCAATATGTGAAATATTGAAGAATTAGTGGCTCAGTTCTCTCCACCAGTGATTTGAACTGCCAAATTTTACTGAGTAAACCCCAAAGAAATTGGAGATAATAATAATCTCTGGTCGATTTTCTCCTTGAGGCAATTAGTCTTTAATTTTTGCATTATCTTTGTTTCTTCCAGTCCCACCACAGATGTTTCAGTGTTTGGGAAAGCACCAAGGAGTAAGTAATTTTTAGGATTTAGGCATTTAGGGGTTTTAGGAGGCATAAAGAATATATGAAAGAATATACGCAAAATATAAACTTATTTGTGAATGTATTCACCACATAAAAATATGCAAGTATTTATAGATAGAAATCTATTATGCATTACATCTACTATGTTAAAAATGCTTTGCTCATCCATAGAAGACAGAATTAAAGTATCTAGCTTCCCTTACACTGATAAACTACATTTCATGGTGTTATTTGTGTACATCAGCAAACCAAATCTGGTATTTATGCCTGCAGACTAGAAAAGGGAAATTTCTGGTGAAAATTAGCACAGATAATTTTGAGGTACATTCTGAGGTCTAGACTCTGAAGCAAATGACCTTTCATTTGGAAGGTTCACCATTAATATTTATCCAAGCCTATACATGTTCATAGAATGAGGTTTCTGTACACTCTTTCTAGATTGAATATTTATGATTTCTTTAATTTCTCAGAGAAAAAAAAATTCATAATCACCCTTAAAAGTCCTTTATTAACCTGTGGTGTATTATAAAGTATCCATACAGAGAGATGGATGTGCATATAAACTTTTAAAGAGATAAAGGACATTTTCACCAAAAGATATGTATAGAAATATAGTGGTATATACTAATCATCTATATACACACAATGAGTGTTGCCTTTGGTATGATGGACCCCATTTCTGACATCACAATATACTTTTAATTCTAACAGTGTCACTTATTTCAGCTGGCTTTTCCTTGTCTGCACAAATGCTAAAACAAAATGAAACCCCAGATGTTCTTTTTTGAGGTGTTGCACATTCTCTACAGTAAAACGAAACTTCATTTTACCGGAAAATAATTCTCTTCTCATACATCTTCATTTTTGAGGTGCTAGTTATGTTTTCTCCAATAGACATAAAATTTTACATAATCTCAAAGAACTTTTTTCTCCCAGTTGGGAATAACCTACTTAGGGAAGAATTTGGACCTACTAAAATGATACAATGTCAAAACATAATGTGAATGAAAATAAACATCTTAGATATCTATTCTCAGCTGAGCCCATTTAAATGTCAAAATGCAGACTCAGCAATGGCTGTGTATGTCATTGGGAATGACACCCACACTGTCAAATCACAACAAAGTGTTGTGGAGTTAAGTCTATGGAGACTAAATTAAGTTGTCAAATGAAACAGATGCCAGCACAGATTATATTGCCTCTGAAAGACAAATAATAAGAAATTAAATACAAAGACTCTGATCTTCAATCAAAGCCTACAAGTGCATAGAATACCACCTGGCTTGGATTTTTAAACTTTTTTAAAATTGGTTTGGATTTTGAAGAGTTAGAAACAGTGCTTCTTTTTCCTGTGATGTTTACTGTTTGAATTTTTAAAAGTTACTGCAGATTAAATATGCCTATTAAGTAATAGCTATTATAAATAATAATTATTAATGCAAATAGTTCTTAGTACCACTGTTGTGTTTTTATTGTTTCAGTACAAGATCTGCCTTTCAGAAAATGCTCAATGGGCTATACCAACTGAGCACTATCAGTTTACCAATTGAAATTATAAGCAATCAATAGCACAGAATTACACATTACCATTCTCAAAACAACACATTAGCTTTAGCTGTGCTATAGCTTAGCAATTATCAAAACATCAAAAGAGTTCACCTGCTGCCAGATTTTCCCAGCAAAGTTAACCATTCTAGTAAAACAATTCGTATTTAAATCCTTGAGGATAAGACAGGGAAAATTTTTGCAACAGACAATCATAGTAATACTTGAAAGGAGTATTTTAGCATGTGGGTTTACTGTAAGGACTTTATGTAGATGTTTACATTTAATATTTTGCCAGCTCATAAGGAGGTAGCTTGGCTAAAGCTCTCATAGCATTTATTTCAGCTTTAAAGAAAGATCCCACAGCTCTCTTCATTGGGCAAACACCTTTCTTCACGACCTCTATGACATTCTTGAGTGGCTTTTGTCATCCTGCTGCACAAAGTTAATTCCAGAGGAGTAACTTAGTTGTATGAACTTTACCACAAAAGCCTCAGAGTTCTCAGTAGCAGTGACTCTGCTCCTGGTGGGCTTGACTCATGTCCTTATTTTCCCCAAGGCAGACAACCTTAAGTGAAGCTGTGCTGCTGCCATCAGAATGGGCTTCTCCCCATGAAGTAATTTTAAGGATTTGCTGCCTACTCTAGAAGTATACTGCAAATTCTCTGCCTTTCTTTCAAGATGAGGTCAGACTGTCCCCAGAAATTCTATGCCACTCAGAAATGTATCACTTGTGTCATTTCTGCTTTCTTTGCATCCCAGAATAAGAACCCTTAGACTGAAAGGCTTAGTGGAGATGAAAACCATAATGTCAAATTCAATAAAGGTTGAATAATAGTTGATCTGGCTTTTTTTTTTTTTTTTTAATATAATCAGTAATTCTAAAAAACCAAA
>VWZN01018896.1:3860-14783 GCA_013396955.1 Regulus satrapa | reverse complement strand
CTGCAGCTCTGCAGCTCTGCAGCAGCCGGGGAAATGCTGCTGCCCACGGAGGCAAACCTGGCCTGGCAAAGCCCTGCAGCTCCTGGGACAGGTCCCTGCTCGGCCAGGGACTGCGCCCTGCGGGCACACACGGCGACCCTGGGCAACCCTGTCAGAGCTCAGCCATGGGTGGTAGCTGAGAAACCCTCAAGGTAAATTAGGGGAAATCCAGAAACGCGGGGTGGGGAGGGGCTGTGGCCGCCCCTGGATCCCTGGAAGTGTCCAAGGCCAGGCTGAACAGGGCTTGGAGCAGCCTGGGACAGTGGAAGGTGACCCTGCCCATGGCAGGGGAGTGGAACTCTGAATACTCTTTAAGGTCCCTTTCAACCCAAACCACTCCAGGCTCCTGTGAAAACCTGGCCAGGTGTGTTTGAAACAGGAGATCCAACACCACTTGTTGTCATCAGACAGCTTTAAAAAAGGCAGCTTGGCTCATATCCTTAGCAAACATCGATTTTCTTTTAAACAGAGGGTTTATAATGTGCTTGGAGAAGATGACAAGCAACAGGGTTATTGGGAAGTGAAGGCAAGCTCTGCATTTCCTGAAGGAATGTTCCATCCTCTCTGTCCCTGGCCCCCGCCACTGAGTCATTGCACGAACAAAAAATATTTATAAAAGTAAAAGGACGGTGGTGTTCCTAAGCTCCTTTCACCCAGAGCTTGGGAAATGGAATTTACTTTTACAGGAATTTTCCTTCAGGAAAGGTCACATGACACAAAATCAATGAGCCTAATTAAAAGGCTGAGCTTAAATTGGTGTGGAACCCACAGCGAGAGTTCAGCCTGCCCCAGAACAGCCCCACACCCACCTCATCCAGCTTGGTCTGGTGGCACGGGAAGGAGAAGGTGAAACCAAGGGGGAGTTTCTTGTCTTTGATCTGCAGCTTGTCCAGGAAGTTGGCCAAACACTCGGCAATGTGGTCGAAAAGCTGGAAAAAAAAAAGTAAAAGAATGAGAGCTCACCTGGCTGCCCACGCCGAGGGGATGCTGTGCCTGCATCCCTGCCCACCCCAGCTCTGTGAATTCCCAGCTCCCAGCACCAGACCCAGCAGGACCCCCTGGCCCAGGGGTGACAGGAGACCCAGGGGTGACAGCCCTGTCCAGCCCAGGACACTGCAGGGACTCTCCCGGGAGCCCCACCTGCACCCCGCTGCCGCGCATCAGCTCCTCGGGGATGGCGTAGATCTGGTTCTCCATCTCCACCTTCCTCAGCCCGTTGTCCGACACCTTCACCCGCAGCACGCGGAAGTTGGTGCCACCGAGGTCCAGCGCCAGGAAATCCCCGTCCTCTGTGGCATCAGGACAAGGACAACCCGTTAATTTGGAGGGTCCTCTGCCCACGCCAGGGCCCTGGAGTAGCCAGCCCCCCCGCCCAGGTACAAGGATAAGGTCAGATTGTTTTATTGCATTTCGTTATCTATTGTTATATATATTTGTTGGTGTTTTATTGGAGCAGTCTCTGTATTCCCTGCCCGTCCTCTGCCCCCTGGCACCCCCGCAGCCAAGGGAGGATCAATATTTTGACCATCACTGAGATGCAGACGCCTTGGGGAGGGTGTGGCAGGAGGATAAATCCCACCAGCCCTACCCAGAAAATCCCATGCCCAAACCAACAGGGTTCCCAGGGAAGAGGAGCTCCAGTCTCAGGCCCCATCAGGAAGAAGGCAGCAGAGCCATTCCTGACCCCAGTGATGCTTGTGGAGGCTCCTAAACCTCCCTCCCAAGGGGCTACACCCCGACAGCAGCTGTGGGAACACCACAGCTCAGCTGAGATATTGCTGCCCTCGAAAACCCCTCGCGTTCAGGTTCAGCCTGCACAGCCAAGCTCCCAGGAATGCCACACGCTCCTGGCATGTGCCTGCCGGCAAGGCAGCAAAAACCCAGGGCTGGAGAGGCTCCCGAGGAGCTCTGGGGGCTCACTGCTTCCCCTGGGGGCTCATTCCTTCAGGGACACAGGGCTGATTTGGGGCTCATTCCTTCAGGGACACAGGGCTGATTTGGGGTTCATTCCTTCAGGGACACAGGGCTGATTTGGGGCTCATTCCTTCCCCACGGACACACGGCTGATTTGGGTTTCATTCCTTCAGGGACACAGGGCTGATTTGGGGCTCATTCCTCCAGGGACACAGGGCTGATTTGGGGCTCATTCCTCCAGGGACACAGGGCTGATTTGGGGCTCATTCCTCCCCCACAGACACACGGCTGATTTGGGGCTCATTCCTCCAGGGACACAGGGCTGATTTGGGGCTCATTCCTTCCCCACGGACACACGGCTGCTCCATGGGGCTGAGCTGGGGGTCCCCTCTCTCTATGCCCAAGGCAGGTCGCTGCCCCCGGAGCCGGGCAGCAGTAAAAGCGCCCAGCTGGCTGTTTCAGCTCGGAGAGGGCTGGGGAAAGCCCTCTATCAGCACTCTGGGAGTCCTGAATGCCCCAAATGTGCTGCGCTGGCTCCCCCGGGCCGGTGCCGGGCGCTTTGTGCGCTACAAAGGGGCCGCGGCCGGAACAAAACGCGCGGGTCATTAGTATGCACATCTCCAGTGACTCCAGCTGAAAAGGCAGCTCCGGCCCAGCCCCTGGGGCTCCACTGGCCCGGCGGCTTTCCCGGGCTGACCCTCCGAGGGCCCGGGGCGAGGGAACGGGCACGGCCCCGGCTGGGAGCTGGAGCAGCTCCACGGAGGTGGAAGAGGGCCATGGAAAGCAGCTGGCGCGCTCCAAGGAGATGGGCAAGGAATGAACGAGAGGGCTCCAAGCGCGGCTCCGGTGGGGTCGGAGCTGGGCAGGGAGAATGGGGAGAGCGCTCGGGGGGTCAGCGCGGCACCTCGGGGGGCCAGGACCTCGCCAAAAGAGGGGCCAGGACCTCGCCAAAAGAGGGGCCAGGACCTCGCCAAAAGAGGGGCCAGACCATCACCCAAAGAGGGGCCAGAACTTCGCCAAAAGAGGGGGCAGAACTTCACCAAAAGAGGGGCCAGGACCTCGCCAAAAGAGGGGCCAGGACCTCGCCAAAAGAGGGGCCAGAGCATCACCAAAAGAGGGGCCAGAACTTCGCCAAAAGAGGGGGCAGAACTTCACCAAAAGAGGGGCCAGGACCTCGCCAAAAGAGGGGCCAGGACCTCGCCAAAAGAGGGGCCAGGACCTCGCCAAAAGAGGGGCCAGAGCATCACCTCAGCGAGGAAGGAGCGCACAGCCAGCCGCGCACCGAGCTGCCGCTCGCTCCCTGCCTGTTCCTTCCTCCTCCTCCCCTTGACCCTTTGCAGCCATGAGCTTTAAACCAGCCTGGCAGCTCCTTTGGCAGGCCCGGCTGCCAGCCACAGGGCACGGTGGTTCTTCACCAGGTGGAAAACACACCCAGGAAAACCTTGGAGAAGCTCCCGACCGTCCCCGGTGAGCCCCACGCTCGGCAGAGCTGGGTGTGATGCCCGGCTGGGCAGCGCTGGCACCGGGTCCTGCCCCTCACAGGGCCACGCTTCCCTGGCCAGGGGCACTGGGGCGGCTCTGCTCGTTAGTGCTCGTTAGCAGAGCACGGAGAACGCCTCCGGGGGGGCTGATAAAGCTGTCAGAGATAAGGGCGCTGGAGCCAAGAGGGGCACAGGTTGCTCAGATCCTCGGAGCAGGAGCTTGGAGCAATAGTTCCTGCATTGGAGGTGATGCAGGGAGCCCAGGAGCAGCCCCAAAAAAGGGCTGAGGAGCGCCAAAAAAAGGCTGAGGAACCCAAAAAAGGGCTGAGGAGCCCAAAAAAGGCTGAGGAGCTCAAAAAAGGACTGAGGAGCCCCAAAAAAAGGCTGAGGAGCCCAAAAAAAGGCTGAGGAGCCCAAAAAAGGCCTGAGGAGCCCAGAGGGGGCCATCCCTACCCTCTCACACCTGGTGGGGATTCATGGCCCCACCCAAAGCCGAGTGGGAGCAGCTCTGCCCTGGCCAGGGAGCCCCAGCAGGACCCAAACCTGGCCCCAAATTCCCTCACCCCGCTCAGCACAGCGGGCAGTGCCTGGGTGGGTCAGCTTTGCAGGAGGAAAAAGGCAGCAAACCCTCCCTCGGAAAATTCCCAGCCATGCTGGGAACACGTGAAGGGCCCCAGGCCAGGGCACTGCTCCCCAGTTTGGGCTCCCAGGTGCCGTGGTGAGATATCAGCGCTGGTGCTGAGCCCACAAGCCAAACAGCCAGGGCAAACACAGAGCCCTGCTTCCAGGGGCTGTTTGCTCTCGGCAAAGGGTGGGAGCTGAGTGCCTGGAAAACCCGCTGCGCTCCTGGGAACAGCAGCGTGAGTGGGATCCTGCCCCAGCTCCCCGGGGGTTTGGTCACCCCCAGAGATCCCACCTCGAGACTTCCAAGCCTGCAATTCCATTGCCGAGGAACCCTCTGGCAAACTGGATTGATGAAGAATAAGAGGAAGAGGAAAAGCTGGGAGGCCCCGACTGCAGGGGGATGCAGGAGGGGGTGGAGTTGCAGACCCTGGCGTTTCCCAGTGCCACCCCCAGCAGCCCCCCCCTCCTCCCAGCTAATCCCTGGAATCCTGGAATGGTTGGGGTTGGAAGGGACCCTAAGGACCATTTCAGTTGCACTCCCCTGCACCAGGCCCTGCGGCCCATCCAACCTGGCCCTGAGCACTTCCAGACACAACTTCCTTGGGAAACCTTGCTGGGAATGTGGTAAATCCCCAGCCACAGGGCTCTGGCCATGAAAACAGCCCTTTTCCCAAACCTTTCAAGCCTCTGTGCCACATGAGCTGATTTTCCTGCAGTTACTGGCAGGAGCTGAGCCCACCAGCCAAGGGAAAGGTTTTGCCAAGAGCCACCCTCGGATTTCCAGGGATTTGAGGTCCCCCCCAGTCCTGCAGCATCCTCCTGAAAGCTCCAGGCTGGGGTTATCAGCTGCTGGGGCTCAACGAGATCCTTGTGTCAAGACCATTGCGGAGGAGGAAACGTGGGGACCTCGGATAAGCCTGGAAAAAACAGGAATGGAGCAGGGAGGAGGGTGCTGGTTGCACTGAGCAGGGAAAGCCCTTGGGAGAGTCACTGGGGCTCCAAGGAGATTACTGGGGATCTGTCCCCCCACCACCTCGCTGCCAGCGTGGCATGGTTGTGTTCCAGGGGGTGCCAGAGCCAAGCAAAGCAAGCAAAGTCGATTTTAGAAGAGTTTCTGCTTTCAGAGCAGAATTGCCCCCTCTTATCACACCCCAGGGGAATGGCAAAGCCCTCGAGAGCCAGGGCTGTGTTTTGGCTTAACGTGCAGGTGTGACCTTGTATTTCCATAAGCACCTCTCATCCCCCCGGATCCCAGGAGCTGGGCATTAAGGGGGGGGGTCTAATCCCAGATCCCAGCATCCCAGGAGCTGCAGGAGGAGGGCAGGGAGGACAGAGACACTCTGCAGGTGGATGGTTGGGAGCCCTGTGGCACCAGCCTCAGCTCAGAGCAGGGCTGGAGCAGAGGAATAGCCTGTCCTTGGACTGGGAGCAGCTCCTGGCGCCTGGCACGGGTGCCCAGCCCAGGTCAGACTTTGCCCAGGAGCTCCAAGGGCAGGGAGGGAGGAAGGATGGAGCCCAGGACCGTGAGCTCCTCCCACACCATCTGTGCCAGGGATGTGGCACCAAGACCCCAACCCTGACTTGCCACCTTCCCCAAGGGACAGCGATGCCACTCGGAGGCTGGATGGACAGGGAATCCCAGCTCTAAGCTCCCTGGGATTTGCTCAAAGTTCCCTCATTTTCCAGCCCCCCCGGGCAGCTGCAGTGCCGTGACTGCCCCAGCATCCCTCTCATGTGACATTTTCCATGCTGCTGTTCCTCTTTCCCTCCTCCCCCGGGGTGGAAATGCCAGCTGGGACACTGGAGAAGCTGGATACAGGGAAGGGTGCCAAGGATCTGTCTTGTAAGGGCATGGGGAGGGATTGCTCCTTCTCCCAACGGCGGGCCAGGGTGCTGGAAGTGCTGACACACGCTCCACCTGCACCCAGCACCTTTGGCTGCGCCAGTTCCCGTGCCCAGGGGCGGCTCCTGGCTATCCCTGTAATTAAAAATATTCTCCAACATTTAAAGAGATTGGAATCTTGATCCCAGGGCAGGCAGCCAGGTCCAGCTTTTGGGTGTAGGTGCAGCTGGGGGCCCAAGGTCAGGGGGTGCTTTGAGGATGAAAGGGGCTCCTAGGGAAGGTGGACACAGACTTCTAGGGGGTGTAGCAAGAAGACAGGGGAATGGCTTTAAATGAAAACCCGAGATTTAAGTTGGATATTATCAACACCCTGGGATAGAGGAAGGTGTCCCATGGCAGGGGGTGGCACTGGATGGGCTTTAAGGTCCCTTTCCACCCAAACCACCATCCCCAGAGTCCCTGAGACATTACCAGCAAACACCCAGCAGTGCCTGGTGGTGCAGACACCTCCTGTCACCACCTACAACTCCCTGGCAGGAGGGTGCAGCCAGCTGGGGGTCGGGCTCTGCTCCCAGGGAACGGGGGCAGGACAAGAAACAGCCCCAAGCTGTGCCAGGGGAGGTTCAGGTTGGATATCGAGGAAATTCCTTCATGGAAACGGCTGTCCAGGCCTGGCCCAGCTGCCCAGGGCAGTGCTGGAGTCTCTGAACACCCCTGGGATTCAGCAGCTGTGTGGATGTGGCACTCGGGGACATGGGTCAGTGCTGAGGAGTGGTTGGATTTGCCCAACGTAGGGTCCAGCCCAAACCATGCCGTGATTCTGTGATTCCGTGGTTCTGTCACTTCTGTCCTCGCCCCCAGGGAGCAGAGAGCCCTGAGAGATTTGGCCTCTGTCCCTCTGTGTCCCCTCTCCTGCTGGTGACCCCTCTCCTGAGGTTTTGCACAGCACCAGCACCCAGCTGTGAGAATCCACCTCCAACACCACCAACCACCCCCGGGGCCCTTCCCGAGGCTGCTGCCAGCCCAGGTGTGGAACCGGAGCAGCTTCAGCTGCTCAGAGCTCCATCCCCCCTCCCCTTCAGCAGCCAGGACCTCTCCAAACGCTTGGTGGGTCCTGGGTACACCTGAGGGCAAGGGGGTGATGCCGCAGGGGTGGAGAGGAGCTCCTTCCCAAAGCACTGCGCTGGGAGAGCAAGCAAGGAACAGGGAATTCTGTGGGCCGGCAGGAGGATGTGCCTGGCTGGAGCGTGCCCTGGGCAGCTCGGGGAGAGGCAGAAAGGCCACATTGTGAGGGCTGCAGAGGCCCTGCTCCTGCCGGGGCCCTGGTGGCACTCAGACAGCGCTGGCAGCGCTGCCGCCTCGCTGCTAATGAAATCTGATGAGCCGGACCCGTGACTGTCTCTGTCCTGCCAGCAAGGGCACGCGAGGGCGGCTTCCCTCCCTCCCTCCCACCCTGCTGCCAGCAGGAACTGGGACTGGGAGCCCCTCCAGCCCCAGCACAGAGCGGGCAGCGAGGCCTGTCCCCGGGCAGGGTGAAGCCCCGAGGGCCAGCAGTGAAGGTGGCCGTGGGTGCCACCCCTGTTTGGGCAGGTCGGGTGTCCCCAGCCCCTCCCTCTGCACCTCTGGTCTCACGGTACCTGTCCCGTCGGGGGTGGACCTGACGAAGGTGGGCAGCATCTTCACGGAGGCGGTGGGGTTGGTGTCTGCTCCCAGCCCCTTCTCCATCTCCTTCTCAAAGCGCTGGGACACCTCCAGGAGGGTCTCATCGGAGAGCCGCATGTGGTACAGGTACTTGTCGATCTGAAGGGTGGAGATGAAGCCCAAAGGTCAGGCCAAAGGCTGGGGACAGGGCCACAGACCCCACGACACGCTCAGGACAGCGTCCGGCCCCTCCCACGGCTGCTGGGCTCGACACAAGGAAGGGGAGCAGGTTGTGACCCGTCCCGAAGGGCAGGACACGGCTGGAATTGCTCACGGCAGGCATCGCTCACGCCGCTGCAGCTCTCTGCAGGGTGCTCACCCAGCCCTGCATCCCCTCCCCAGACTCTGGGAATGCCGAACCGCAAGTTGCTCCTGATGCTCCAAAGCATCTTCCCGCTCGGTCACCTACAGACACCCAAACAGGTTGCCACAGAAGCAGGAATTCCAGCTCAGGAGTGAGTCAGGAGGTCGGCAGCGGAGGTTTTCCAGGTGCAAAGCCCTTCCCATTCCACGGAATCAACGCACCTTGACCTTGACCCCCGGGGCCTCTTCCTGCACCGAGGATGCTCGGCAGGAATCCACTGCCCTGTCATTCCTCGGCTGCTGAGATCACCCCGAGAGCCAAGAGCTACTCAGCACCCTCGAGCAAACCACGCTGAGGTGACAGAAGTGGGAGCTGGAGTGACACAAGTGAGTGCTGGCATGTCACAAGCGTGTGCCATGGCCAGAGAGGGAAGAAAATCCACGCCATCCCTACTCCTGGAAACTGTCATGCCCTTGAGCTGACGATATGGAGAAGCCCTTCTATAAATGGCATCAAAACCTCCTGTCTTGCACGGAAAAATCTCCTCCCCAGCCATCCAAGAGCACCGTGCCCGCCTGGGAGCAGGAGAGGCAGACACTGCCCGCTCCCAAAACGATGCCCTGCTTCAATTAGCTTCACTCGGAATTAATTAAAGGGCAGCTGCGAGCCCTGAGAAGTCGGGAGGGGAAACTCCACCCCACTGGCTCACCTGTGTGCAGGCACGTAACGCCGGGTCACCGGAGCCCGGCCCGGGCCGTGCTGCACGGGGCTGTGCTGGAGGAAATGGGCATTTTGTGGGCGAGTACTCGCCCCAGGGCCAAGGGTGACCTCGCTCACGGATGTGCGGGCCGGACACAACAAAACCCCGCTGCGGTTTTTGCCTGCCCGTGTTTCAGGCTCAGGCTGCTCCAGCACATCCATTTTTCCCCCACCCCTGAGTTCTGTTGGAAATTTGGGATCCCTTTGGCGGAGGTCAGAGGATGGAGGGAAGCCCGGCCCAGCACATTCCGGGACTGACTAAAACCTCCTCCCCCTTTCTCCTGGTGCTTTCAGCTCCTTCCCAAAATCGGGAGCTGGAAGACCAGGCAGACACGAGGGGAAGGCCAAGGAGAAGGAAACCTGGAGATTTCCAGCTACCAGTTGTTTACCAGCCTCTCCTTATCCAGCCCAGCAGCAAGAAGTCAAACACTCTCCTCCCTCCCCTCCTGTTTGCTTTCACCTGCTGGAAATTCCCTCCCATGTGCTGAGGCTCTGGTTACTGGCACCAGTAAGCTCCAGTTAGCTGGTTAAGAGGTGGCTCTGGGGCTGGAGCTCACCTGCATGGCAGCCCCAGGGTAGGAAACCTCCCCTTGAGCTGTGCCAGGGGTTACCCCGAGGGTTTTCCCGAGGGTTACCAGTGGATGCCATCAACCCAGAGCACACCCCGAGAAGCTGGGGGCTCCGGGAGCTCCTCAGCAGTGAAGACCCCCTCACCCAAAAATCCCAGCACAGGGAAACCCCCTGAGGCTCCAGCCCCTCCCCAGGCCAGGCTCCACTCGGCACGTTCCCCATGTCCTCCAGGCTCACCAAGAATAACCTCAGCCTGAGGAACAGGGTGACCTGCCTCTAATCCCCAAAGCCCTTAAAACCTGGATCATCTTCTCCCGACGTGGATGTCACCCCACCTGGCAGCTAAAGCAGGTCAGGGCGTGCAGCAGCGGCCCCCACCAAGGGAGAGCCACGGCCGCTGCCCTTCCCAAAACTTCCCAGCCCCGTGGCCCGGTTGGTTCCTCAGAGCACCCCTCAAATTGTTACAAAGATGGGATAAAAAGGGGGAATTCAGCCTGCAGTGCCGGAGTTTTGAGCATCTTTCAGGACGAAACACCTTCTCGGCCGCTTAACGTTTTTGAAAAGCAGGGAATAGTTTAGGTCAGATTGCCAATTCCAAACAAAGTCACCGGGTTAGGTTCCTGAAGGGGGGCAATTGAATTTCTGGAAAGCTTCCAGCCTGAGAAACGGTGTTTCCTGGAGGAAATCTAAACCAACTGAAGGGAGAAGGAAGGGATGGAAGCGCTGGGCATGCCCCAGCCCAGGACATCGTGTTAAAGCTCCGGATCACGGAGTAGCTGTGGGTGTAATGAGCTCAATGCCACGTTTTTGAACCAAACCCCAGCAAATCCCCATCTCTTGGCTCAAGGCTGTCTCCAAGGCTCAGCTCATTTCCATGCCGGATGCTGGAGAGGTGCCCAGGGTCGCCTGCCCCGGGCTGCACGGCCACCGCTGGGAAACCTCAACTTGCCCAATTCCTGCTGCTGTTCCTGAGCTGAGCCAAGCCCAGCTGAGCTGTGCTGAGCTGAAAGCACCCCAGAAAACAGCTTTGGATTTCCAAAGCCACGGCTCCGGTGCCAGTGCTGCAGCTGGGGCACCGTTCTACTCCTCAGGACTCCTCCTAAGGGGCCTGGACCCCAAGGGATCAGTGCTGCGGAAATATTAATTAACTAATCTTCAAATAACTCAATCCCAAGTCAATCCAATACTGCAAAGGAGCTGGGGCTGTTCAGCCTGGAGAAGGGAAGCCTAAAGGGGCTCCAGGAGAGCTGGGGACAAGGGCCTGGAGGGACAGGACCCAGGGAATGGCTCCCAGTGCCAGAGGGCAGGGCTGGGTGGGATTTTGGGATACAGGAATTGTTCCCTGGCAGGATGGGCAGGCCCTGGCACGGGGTGCCCAGAGCAGCTGTGGCCACCTCTGGATCTCTGGCAGTGCCCAAGGCCAGGCTGGACAGGGTTGGGAGCAGCCTGGGGCAGTGGGAGGGGTCCCTGCCATGGCAGGGCTGGCTCTGGGTGGGATTCAAGGTCCCTCCAACCCAAACCACTCCAGGATCCTGTAAACTCCTTGGGCCACCCACACACTGCCCTTGCAGGGATGCTGGGGAGCCTCTCCCAGCTCTCAGGGACATGGGGCAGGGCTGCTGAGGGTGAATGAGGGTGACTGAGGGTGGCTGAGGGTGGTTGAGGGTGGCTGAGGGTGAATGAGGGTG
>VWZN01018895.1:2205-12865 GCA_013396955.1 Regulus satrapa | reverse complement strand
TGTATATGCTCATTAGTAGTCTGTCCATTTTTTATGCAGAATTTTCTAGGATGACTTCAGGCTGTTCTTAGACTCAAAAGGGTTTCAATAAACTGGAAAGTAGAAATCCCTCTTTTTCCTCTTCTGCACTTTCATAACTGTTATTTTGCTGTCAAAAAAATTCTCTTCACCGGTCAAGAAGTCTAATATGTTAAATAATTGTCTTTTGAACTTCTTAGTCTTAATATCAACTATTTATAGCTATTGCTTATAGAGNTCAGAGGGATTTACCATATGAAAAGTGATATTCAGAAAAGGAGGTGGTATTTTTTTTTCCCCTGACCTGTATGGGAATTCCTGTCCTGTGGGATGAATTCCATTGAATAACATTGAGAGTTTTTGGTTGTGGGTTTTGCCTTTTTTTTTTTTTTTTTTTTTTTCTTGTTTCAATGATATCTTGTATGCTTGATGGTATACTATTTTCAGTAAGGAGTCGGACCCTTAATGCTGTTATCCCCTTTAATTCATAGTGTTAACATGAGGCTTCTGAAGACCACATTGCTACAAGAACTGGAAAAGTAAAATTATACTTTTTACCACCTTTTAATATTATTTTAACATTATAATGTTAAGTTTTGTATCACTGTAGCACCTAAGGGTCAAGACCTCAGTTTTAAAATCATTATGTAAAAACAATGCTATGGAAAATGGATCCTGATTATAAGTGATTTGCAGAAAAAACGTATGACTATAATTGTTTGAACACAGAAGCTCTGAAACACAGTTAGGGGTTATGTAAGATTTACAGAAAATGAAAGAGATTTTATATTTTATATAGAGAAAAAATAACTAGTGTGAAAAAAAATTGGTGGGATGATATTCTGACATTCCCAGTGAGAGGGGCAGCATAAGGTACCAAAGGTAAATGAGTACAAGGTGACAGAAAGTACCATATCAAAGGATAATTCTAGATGCTGAAGGTGAAAGAGATGTTAAGTAGGTGGGGGATAATCCATGATGTGTTTGAAGAGAAGGGGTGTTCTTGACTCCATGGAGAAATGTAAGCCAACAGAGTGTCAAGAAGAGTGACACTGTCAAAGTGACAAGGTAGGGAAAATCACTGCAGCCTCATTTGAAGTGGACAAAAGTTGTGGTAGACAGCAATTTTTACAGAAAGGAAAGAAAAGGATGGTTCAGAAATTGGCAAACTGACAAGAGCCAGGATGAGAATTTTAGATATGGGGTCTGACAGTAAAGTCTGATCCTTGATAAATGAGCACACACAGAAGTGAGGACCTCAAGAGCTTTGACCTGAGTCAAGGATACATGCAAGAAATGGTGAAACGTAACAATACAAATTATGTGATCAAAAAACATTGGCATCTGGGAGAAGGGAATCCAGAGAAAATAGCCAAAATTTGATCGTTTTCTCTATTTCATGGTGAACATTAGTAACCACAAAAAAGGCTTCTGTAGCACAATGCAATATGATGGAACATAAAATATTTGTCAATTGCAATGTGAGCATAAAGAGACATATTTATGGCTTTCTGTAAAATTTAGTGTGCAAATAAATGTGTAATATATATATATATGTATAAATAAACGTTAAAAATATATATCTACGTATAAATTTTAATTAAGCAACAGAGTTTTAAGATCACTCTGCAGCAGGCCCTCGGTAGTTTGTTTTTGCCACCTTTTTTATTTCCTATGTTTTCATTATATTCACTGACAGTTTTTGGGATACCTCTGTGAAATACCCTTTCTGCTAGTCTGCTAGTTTGTTAGTCTGTCATCTTGTCAGAGCTTCCCCACATTCTCCGGAAACCCCATCTCTCCTTGCAAGTACCATGGATTTGTAAAAGTCTGTAGCTCTTTAAATCCCATCTTTCCAGCTTCATTAACCAACTACATCCAGTAACTCCAGCTGATCTTCAACACTTGGCTGATATTCCATTATTAATCCTGGCATTTGGGAAGCAAATTTGATGGTTAAGCATTAAATGAAAAGATTGTTAATAAGCTGCACACTGCTAATCATGTACAAATATTCCAACTGTGAAGTGAATGGCTCCATTTAAAAATTATCATGCCACAATATAAACATCATTTTCATAGATTAGTTATCTCTGATTATAATAAATGGGGACTACAGTCATCTTGTCCATAGGGATAAGGAAGAATGGATGGAAGTCCTCAGTTTTTGAAGTATATTCATCTTCCTCACTCCTTACAGCAGAGTTATATGCTTTAGATAGACCAGCAAATTGAAACCCGAGTATCGTTATTTTTTATTAATTTTAGCAATGTTATCAATAAAATAAAGTAACTGGCTTTTTTCAATGAACATATTGGGAAATTTTGGGGCACATCAATTTTAACATCTGGAAGAAAAAAAAAAAAAAGGTTGTTTTTTTGTTTGTTTGGTTGGTTGGTTGTTTTTTTTTTTTTTTAAAGTCCACCTACTGAAGCACTAATTCCTATATTGTGTATTCAACTGTATATTGAAAAATCTGATTTTTGCAGATTTTTTCACTGTCATCTCCAGGAGAGTATCAGTGCATTCTACTATGCTTCCCTTATTTTTAATGGTGTTGTAATAAGTCTCATTTAAAATAAACTCATTCTTACAGAAGAAAATCCCTCTGAAAATGTATGTCCAAACCAGGAAGCAATAGAGTTTGCATAATGATCACATTATAAGCAATTTTTAAAAAGTCAAAAATTACGTCTTTATTCCTCACCAAAATTATTTCTTCTCTGCAGTGCTGTAATCTGGCCTTTTCATATAAAGCAGCTCTACCTCTGGTCTTACATTTCCTGGAGGCAACTGATTGTCTTGACATGTCTTTATAACAGATGATTACAATCAGAATCCCATGTAATTCAGTATCTGTTTTCAAAGAATAAAGTTTAATCTAATAACGTTTTATTAAATTCTCAGTTCCTGTAGGACTGCTTTGGAAGGATATTCAAGGTAAATCATTTTATTTGGGAGCTCAGCTGCTGGTTACTCTTATCTTTTCTAATGAAAATTTATTTCAATGTAACGGTAGATTCACTATTTGTTAAATTTTGTTATTTTCTGAGTGGGAGATTTCGTGTGTGCATACTTTTCAGCAGAGACTACATTACCTGAAACAAACTACTTTTATTTCTTTCACTTATCAAAATATTAACTCTTTTCTGCTTGGATATTACCTTTTAGAGGGGAGAATATTCGGAAGTGCTACAGTAGTTTAGTATCTCAATGAACTGAAAAGGACATTTTCATAGCAAGGAATATATACTTACAAAGACCTTTTTAAACCCCTTCTTTTTAACAAAACAAAACAAAACAAAAACCTTAATTTCGTTAAAATTCCTTATTAGGCGCACAAACTCTCCTAACATAAAAGGAAATAATTTCAGGGTTCCCAAGGGGTCTCTAGGAGTGAGGAGTAGCACTTGCGGGAAGAATTCGTACTTGTATCAAGTAATTTATAATTATAATAGATACATAAGTAAAGAATGAGAGAATTATATAATTATCATAATAAAACATTTTTCATAAATTGAATGTTAGCAGCTTGATGAAATCCCAAAGNTTCCCTTCCCTTCCCTTCCCTTCCCTTCCCTTCCCAATTATGATCTTTCTATTTAAATACTTTCATGAATTTTGATCATGAAGGATATATCTCTGTTGAATGACTGACTATATAGTGTACAATTCATGTAAACAAATTTTCCTTTAGACTCTAAAATAAAACTGATGATAGAAAATAAAATCAGATTGTTTAAATCTACTTTTGTATCATATTTTTTAATCTGAGTTTCACAATTTCAAATACACTAAGAACAATTTTTCCATCTTTTACATGGAGTATGGAGTGACTAACATTTTAAAAGAAAGTCTGTGTATCTATCTTTACCTTATCATGAAAGAATTTCATGCTTTTACAGCTAAATTCTCTAACTGTAGCAAGATCAATGAGTTTCGTTTGCTCCTTCAACACTGCAGCAGACATTAATACAACCAGTGCTGTCTGTGTAGACAAAGCTGCAGAGACCACAGAGTGGATTGCAAAACTTTCCAGGAATGTGTGTGGATTATGAGTCAGTTAAATCTCTGCACTTAGGGATGTGCTGACATGACACCACTCAAGATTTTGTCTTTCTGTACAATAGAAAGAGGTACTAAACTTCAGTATGGCCTTCATTGTCTTTCAGGACCTTCACCTTACAGAGACTGGATTGTCCAGAGCATGAATTATCTACTTTATTTAGGCAAAAGAAAAAGAAATTATATACTTCCTTATAAACCATAACAATATTTTGTTGTGTTCAGGTGTCTGAGCTAGTGGAAAAAGAAAAAAATCACGAAAGTACCATATAAAACAGCACCTTGGGAAGACTGAGACTTTTGTTGTGAGACATGATTTATCTTTAATTATCATGCTCTGCTGCACTGTCTAGCTTTGGATTGGTTGTCTGATGATGGGTTTCATTGTGATAAATCCAGGAATGAAATTACATCAGGTAAACAGAAAATGAGGAGCTTTTAAACAAAGATCTCCATCCTCTTTCAGATTTTGTATTTTTCTCCACTTCGTGCTTTTTGCCTTGTGTATCTTTTTGAAGCATTGGTCCTTTGGTAATTTGCAATATAACCACTGTTATAAAAAAGTAAGAAAGGTAGAAATATTACTTTAATTGAATTTCTTTTCAAATAGAATTATAAAATTGTAATAATTTTTGTGGGTTTTTGTTTGGGTTTAGTTTTTTTCTGGTTTTTGTTTGTGTTTTTGTTTTGTGTTTATCTGTATAAATGTGCTGTTGTCCCAGATTAAATGTTTTACTCCCTTCTCAAGCTAAAAACCTGACTGTTTCTGACTTTCTGAATAAGGGTTTTTATTGATTCTTAACAGTATATGCTTTTCACACTAATAAAATTCTTTTCTGACATTTGTTGAACTGAATATGAATTATCTCTCCAACCTGCAGACACAGAGCACATCCTGTTTCAGAACTGATGACCACTGGATGAAGGTATGATTTGTTTTCTGAAAAGACAATAAAAAAGTCTGGTGATGTCACTTACAGAAGGGTAGAAATATCCAGAAATTTATTAAACTGGATATTAACAACTGAAAGCCTTAAACTAAAAAGTTACATTGAAGCATTTGAATTAAGCTTTTCCTTATATGAAGGAAGAGAAAAATAGATACTATTCTGCCATGACTATGTGGGAAAAATACATCAGGAGCTTGAACACATTACTGTTTCAAATAATATCCAGAGAAGACAATGCTCTTTAAAAATTAACTTTCTTTATTCTTATCAATTTGAATAAGTAGAGAAATATATATGTATCTCACCTTCTACTTAGCTTTTTGAAAAAAACCTCCAAATAATCCCTTCTCCAGTTTCAGTTATATAACATAGCATTCCAGATACAACCGCATGTAAACAGATTAGTCCATTTACACAAAGCCCACAGCTGCCCAGACACTTTCATAGGTGTCAATGCTGCAATCATTTTTGATTGTGTTTTCTTAGTAAACAAATGGAGGCAGAGATTCAATTACAGAGCTGGTCATGAGCAGCAGTGGCATTGAATTCTACTGTGGGCCAGGGTTAATACCCTGCTGCTGGAGCAAGAAGACAGCAGAGCAGCAGGGCCTTGGATATGAGTTGTAATTGCCTCCCGAGGCTGAGCATGATATGGCTCTGTTCATCAGATCATGGGAAGGAAGAGGAAAACAGAAAAATTGTCTTCTTGAAGAGGATTGGTTCTAAGCCCTATATATATGGGGAGCAGTTGTAAATAAAACAGCCTAATGGTTTAATACTTTTGCTGGAAATACTCTTTCAGCCTTGTAAAACAGCAAAACAATAATAGCGGAGATTTACTACTTATCAGCTAATAAAACATTTCCTTAGAAATACCTTTTGGATTTCCATTTATTGATAAGTAAGTAAAAATCTTACAGAGAATAGAATATAATTTTATTAGATTTCTCCCCTGCTGCATCTTTGGAACTCTTATCTTTCTTAAACTTTAGCTTATTTGCTGCTTAGTATTTTCCTTCCAAGTGTATGACTTATTTGCAGGTCTGTTGCATTTTAATTTTTGCTTTCATTTACATTTATGTATCTTACATATTTCTGAGTAAGTTATTTTTGAGTGGTTTTTTTTGTTTTGTTTTGTTTTTTTGTTTTTTTTTTACTCTTTGTTGGGCTAGTCTACTCTTTGTTTGAGGTTTATTTTGGCATTTTTAAGACTGACTTTTCTAGAAGGCTGGACAGCTAAACAGTGTATCTTTATGTCATGAAAAAGAGGTAAGCATAATGCCCTGAGACTAGTCTATACTATGGTTTATTATTATATTAAATGGGGTATAATGTTATATTGAATGGTAGAAGCATTTCATGCCATGGATAATTCAAGCCATGGATCTTGCATTTCTACATTTTACATTGTTAAGCCAGTCATTTTCACAGGTATCCCCATCCTTTTCTGCTTTAAAGATTCCCTAAAAATATTTCCACAAAAGAGATTTACATGCTTAATCCTTCCTTTCAATTTCTTTTTGATGTTAAGAGTTCTGGTTAGGAACATTTAATACCTAGCTTAACTTAGCCCTACATAACCCTCTTTCATCAGGTGTTTTGCGTAGCCTTTATTTTTCTCTGAATCAAATTCACTAAGTAGTTTATGTGGAGGAATTTTAAAGCATTTCCAGTAGTTTGAACTACTACAGTTCATCTGTTCTAGTTTTATATGCAAGTTTGAGTAGACATCCTGTCAGTGATGCCCTCAATGACAGGAAAAGCAGTAATGGGCACAATGGAAATATAGGAAATTCTATTTAAACAAAAGAAAAAGTCTCTAATACTGTGATAGTGGTCAAATCAGGACAAGTTTATTGTGGAATCCACATCCCTGGAGATAGTTAAACTCCAACTGGGCACGGTCTTCTGCCCAACTGTACAACCTTCTGTAGCTGACACTGGCCTGAGAAAGATGGCTCAACTGGTGATCTCTGGAGCTGCCTTCCAGCAAATCCGCTCCATGATTCTGTGGGAAAGCAACATATAAAGCACAACAGGATCAGAATGTTAAGAATTCAGCACCTTTTATTATAAAATGCAGAAAACAAATTTTTTTTTCCTGTGTGAATTTTTGGTTGAAATAAGATAGATAATATCATCCTTTAAATTGAAAAACATAGAAAGGCTTGAAAACTTAAATAAAATAAATAATTATCTCCTTTTCACTGTTTTTTAATAGGGCTTTTAACTCAGACAAAACTCTGAAAGTTCACTGTGTGTTTCATCTGACAAAACCTCTCCACTGGGGTATACTGTAAATGTTCTGATTCACCAAGTGTAGTTTCCTACCCTGGCCTTTCCTATGATGCCTTTTAACAGCCACATTCCACTTCCTACTGTTTCAATCTTGAGCACTTTTAATTTTAGTTTAAAAATCTCACTTCTACCATTAGGGAATCTGCATTAACTCTGCTGACTTTGATGATAATTTGACACATTTCAACTGTTCTGTCACAGCAATATGTATTTGTGTTCTCTCTACCATGCCCATGTAAAGAGGTAGTTAATTAAAAAAAATAATTTAAAAAAAAAATAAAAAAAAAAAAATTAAAAAAAAAAATAAAAAAAATATAAATTGGAAAAAAACCCCTAATAATCCCTCATGAAACCATAGAATCATAGAATGTTAAGGGGTTTTAAAGGGGCCTTAAAATTTATCTAATCCCACCCCTCACTACTATGGGCAGGGACAACCTCCCACTAGACCAGGTTTCTCAAGGCTTTATCCAACCTGGCCCTGAATAATGCCAGGGTTGGGGAATCCACAACCTCTCCAGGAAACCTGTTCCAGTGTCTCACCATCCCCACAGTAAAGACTTTCTTCCATGTATCTAACCTGAATTTCCTCACTATTAGTTTGGATCACTGCTCTTTGTCTTATCACTGTTATTCCTGACTAAGAGTCCCTCTCTGGGTTCTCTGTAGGCCCCCCCTCAGATCCTGGAAGATGCTATTAGGTTTCCATGCAACCTCCTCTTCTCTGGTTAAACAGCCAGAACTTCCTCAGGCTGAAAATTCAGCTTTTCTTCATATCTCTAGTTTGTTTCAGGGATAACTTCAATGTTACTACCACTTCAGAATTAGCCCTCTGACTTAAAACATTTATTTATTTTTGCAAATGTTTCCTTGAATATTTTTGGTAACTTTAGTCAAAAAAATCAATTATTGTGTGTTCTTATAATCATAAATGTGCTACTTTCTCACTCAGTATATTGGAGACCTGTCATATGTAAGCTAATTTATCTTTTATCTCAAAACGATTAGGTTTCAATAAAGCTGATTCCTCTATATAACTTTGCAGTTATCAAAAGAGTATCACATTTTCACTGTTCTGTTTTCTATAGATTAAGAATATTGATTAAAAACAATAAACTTTTTCTTTTTTTCTGATTTAAAGCTTATTCATTGTGATGTATGTCTCTACCAAAATATCATAGATGCAGAGAGAAACTTTTCTGATAAATAATGAAGTTTCTGTACTCACACAGACCTGATTGACAACATGGTCATTTTACTGGGCATGAGCCTTCAATCCGATTTTGCTACATGCTCTGCTTTTAATGATTTTTCCAAACTATAATGTAATAAATCATTGACATATCTTTAAGACAGTATTCAAAAGGTTGCAGAAAACACCTCTAGTGAAGTATTTTTTATATAAAAACTTTTAATAAAAGGTTTTATACTTACTTATAGTCTTTTTGTTTAAGAGTAGGTTATAATTAAAATTTTTCAACTTTTTACATTTAACATTTTGTCTAAGCAAAAGCAGGTGTCTTTTTCTATCTACAAAAGAGATAGATTAAACAATCTTCATTATATCCCTGCTCAACCTTGTCCTAAACATGCAGTGTAAATCAATCAGGAGGCTTCCAGACAGAAAACTTTATTTAAACGATAATGTAATTTGCATGAGAACAATTTTATACATAATTTAATCTATTCCTGCATGCATTTGGTGCCATCAGTCTCTTTCCAAAGTTATTTATTTTAGTGTGCATACTTAGTTACTTAACTCTTTCACCTTATTGGTGAGCAATTTCTCCATTGAAATTGTATGGTGATGAAAAGAGAAAATAAATACAGGAGATAATCTTAATGAAGTAGGCCAATACAAAGAAATGCCAACAATACTAGGTATACCTTCAGTCTGAGAGTTCTGTGAATATTCGTGAACATTAGCAACAAAGACTGAAGCTGAAATACCAACCCATGGTAACATCAGATTCAGTGTTTTGTGCAACATCCGCAGCAGTATATGGGATTGAGACTCTTGAGCACTGAGATGTGCCTGGGCAGTCACTGCCAGCTCTGTTGCTTTAACAGACACACTCTTAGCCAAATTAATGACACGAGCATGAGTTGATTTAAAAGAAAGGGTTTGGGTTTTTTCTTTTTGGAGGTATGCATCTAAGACAAATGCTCAGGTATGCCACCTTCCTTTTCCTCCTCTTCATGCACAGCTACCATTGCAGTTCACTGCTTATGTCTCCATAAAGGAAATACCTTAAAAACAAACAAACAAACAAAAAACAAAACAAAACAAAACAAAACAAAAACAAAAACAAAACAAAACAAAAAACCAAAAAAAAACCCAAAACCCAAAGGAGATTAAAAGAAACATAATGGCTGGCTTTGCTTAATCCCACCTGAATTAGACACAAGGCTCAATTAGAAATCTGTTTGTCAAAGTTCAGTTTGTAACATTGTCCAGAGATAAATGGCTTAAGGGAGCAACTCAGATCCTGGTATGCTGAAAAACTCTTTAGAAATGCCTGTGTCTCATCAATGACTGTATGCCTGGAGTTTGTTAGCATTAAAAGGCTTTTTATTTTTTACCTTTTCTCCTAAATTGCCTGGAAAAGAAATGGAAAAATATAGTCTGAACTTTGATTTTAAACACTGTGAACTGTAAAGGCTAAATCCAACCAGGTAGAGACAGCCCAGGATGAATCCAAATCTGCATTAGGTCTCTCTTTCCTCTCCTTCTTTCTGTAAATGAATAAATTCCCTTAAAAAAATAGATTAATCTTAAGCTTAGACACATAAAATGATTTGAACTGCTGATTTTTGGCAAGACAGTAAAATTAAAGGCTTCTTTTGCTCTTACTGGGTCAACTTTCTAGCATCAAATTTTTTAAGTCTCACTTCTGGTGACAGTAGATTCATTATCCAAAATCAGTGGTAGATGTCCTCAGGTTTCTGTCTTTTTTTACCAGCCACTGATCCTATGCTTATTATTCCATGTGCAAAAATTCAGAAAACCAAGTTTTCATCTCACTTTGAAGGACTGAAGATGGTTAATTTGAAGTATTTTAGTTGGCCATGCATGACCAGAGCTAGCTGATTAAAATGTTTCTGCAGGGTTTTCCTGAACATTCATATTAAATATATTTTGGTACTATTTTATTCCTGTAATTCAAAATGCTTAACTAATTTATCTAATATTAAATTTAGATGCCCAGTAGTATGCAATCTAATTGGAAAGTACATTTTGAAATCTGGGGAAAATAATTTGTTTGCCTAGCTTATATTAATAAACACATTAATAAAAAAGAGTGAGAGAGATGAAACAGGAAAGAAA
>VWZN01018894.1:49770-62662 GCA_013396955.1 Regulus satrapa | reverse complement strand
AGCTGCCTTCAGCCACCTTCACAGTAATATTTTTTTCCTAATATCTAATTGAAATCTACATTTTTTCAGTGTAAAGAGATTCCCCCTTGTCCTATCACTGTACTGAGAGGCTCACTGAGAAAACAGTAAGTAGAAATAAAAAGTAAACTAATAAACTGATAGGGTAAAACAGTAATAATGATTCAGGTGTGGCAAAGTGGAAAAGACATGGTACACAAGACAGGAGCAATGCATACTGCAGATCAGAGGGCACACTTAGCCATTCTTTACTGGAGGTCCTGGGAAGGACTCAATATCATGGGCCTCTTTTGTTTTGATTGTCCAGAAAGTGAGTATTCTATAACAATTTTCTTGTAGGCATGTAGTATTTGCCCGAAGTCCTGTTAGTGCAGGAGTCCATAAGTGCAGATGAGATGGCTGGATTATTCTTATAATGCATGGAATAAAGTTATGGCTTAATAAATGCTTGAAAGCCAGAGTCAGGGGAGAAGGAGGAATTGGCCATTTGCTGGATTTATTCATAGCTGGGAGATGCCTAAATGATGCAGCAGGACATACTGAGTGAAGTATACCACTTAACATTTATCTCACAAAAATATGTTTAACTTTATGAAGTAAAGCGTAGCTGATGGTATGTAACAGCCACCAATATAGTGTCACTAAGACACTACTTCTGTCTGGATACAAACTTGCAGCAGTTCCCACCACTTCCACCTGACTAAAACAAGCAAGTTTAGCTCTTATAATTTATTGACCTGTTTTAGCTATGAAAAGTAAGCACGAGGTTGCCTTACTAGTAACCTAAGACAACCCTGGCCACAAAATTTGGATTATCTGGGTGCCGCTCTTCACATTCTTGTATCTTTCGTTCTCAGTGCTAGTCTTCTCCCAGATAAACAATCTATCTCTAATTACTCATCCCTCCTGGTCCTGTATTTATGATATCCATATCCACACATAGTATCAGCCATACATATTATTAATTTTACGAACACATAATGCTGTGGGTCTTATAATGCTATGCTCCCCTCAAGGGTCTCAATACTACTTCCAACATCCCGTGGAATTTAGCTGTTTTTCACATAATTCTTTACAGCCTTTGACATCCACCCACCTGTCCTCAAGTTATCTGTAACTTTTTTGTCAGCAATTTCTCATGTCATATCTGCTAATTTTCCACAGTTAGCTTAACCTCAAGCCAGGGTATACTTAATGGCCCACTCCTTTGCCTGTGGCTGTAACATTAACTGCAGAGGTCACGAAGGTACCTTTTCCAGTGAAAAATACCTATCAAAATCTTTTTTCAAATGCAGTGCAATAACCAGCTTTTTTCCTTCAAATGGTGTAACAGGAAAAAAAGGGACAGCAGGACCCCAGTAACACAGTGATTGTGCTATAGCTTCTCAGTATACAGACGTTTTGCATGAAGACCCTAACCACACAAGATTCATCCTCCCAGTCATGCTTTCACTATAATACTATGTGTTATTTTGCTGTCCTCAATCATTTTTGTTGAGTCGCTTTTTATATGTGGTACTTAAAATTACATTGGACCAATTACTGGGGCCCAAGTCTCACTAATGGATAAATGAGCTAACACTAGAGGCTCTTTTCTCTTTCTCAGTGCAATATATAACTTGTGAATCTCAATGGGCCTGCTGTGAACAAAGGAACTTGTCAGGTTTTTTTTCAGGTCATGTTATGGATGAGTAATGCACGAATATAAATACCTTTAGAAGGTATGAGATGGTAGATAGAATATTTTAGCTATAGAAAGAAATTTTGCAGCAAGACCAAGCCAGGTCTCATTATTGGGTGGTTATATAGTTAAAAGCAAAAAAAAAGTTTACAGTGGAAAAAACAGAAAGGGTTTACACTGGATTAAAGATCAAGAGACAAGTGTTGCTGAAGATATTCAGAGCACTTAGAGAAATTTAGACAGCTTCTAATTCAACCTTTTTCTCTTCTTCTTCTTCTTAAATATTTCCCTATAAGATCCTCATTTGACAGTAACTAAGGTACTCAGGTTAATTAAACTCAGAATGTTCAGTGGCATAATCCAGATGACCATAGAAATTGACATAAATTTAATCATCTCCATTTTCAAGTTGCTCTAGCATGACACAAAATGAACTGCAAACACTATACACAGAGTTATGATTTGTTTCATAATTTGCATGTATTAATATGCAAATCATGCCTATGACCAGCACTTTATCTTTTTAATATTACTCTGTATAAGGGAAGTTTATACTGCAGTAATCACTTGCATATCTTTTAGAAGAAAATCCCTACTATTGATGCTTTACAGAAAATTTTAAAAATCAGTATCTTACATATTTCTTTTGAGATTATTTCCCCTTTTTCTTTATTTCTAAGCCAGTTAATCTTCTTTTGCTATACTGTTCATACCTTTCTGAAGTTCCAGTTTCTTTAATATTCTTTTCTCCTCACAAGATATCAATTATGATGAAATAAATTAATTTATCATAAAATTAAATTAAATTCTGATATGAATGAAATAATGCATCACTGAATTGAATCCAGTGTAGTAGGGATAAGGGATTTGATAGTATTCCTTAAATAACTGTTTCCTGCATCACCTCTGTTGCTTCATTTTTGACCCTATTTTGTCTGAATTTGTATGCAGTTTAGTGTATAATATAAAAATCCCTAAATTTTTACTATGTATCACAAGATGAGGATACTTATCTGGAAGATAAAAGCTGGATTTTGATGTAGAAATCTTAGAGTTGATTGCAATAACTCACCAGCACTATAAGGAAAAACAATTGCAGGTACAAGGAAATATTGCAATGTGTGCAGATGATCTTACATTTTGTTTTTTATGGAAATCTGATCATTTCTACAGAGCATTATTGCACAAATTCCCTGATACATCATATGAAAAAGCGGCAACCAATTAAAAAAACCCACTAACTGTGTACATGCTTACAAAGAGAACATCAAAATTATAATAGACTATTAGCAAATAATAATTCAGACCTTACTAGCAAAGACCGTTGTTGCAATTTTTCCACAATGCCATTTAAAAGCATAAAGTAAAATTAATGTTTCTTATTATTTTTGAGTGTATCTTGCATATATCAAGATTGTATCAAACCTGAGTGCAGTACTCACTTTGTTTAAATGAAAATTACTTCACAGTTCATGATCATGTTTAGGCTTCTGAATTGAAGATATCTCTGTCACTTCTAAAAATATAAATTCATTTGAATTAATTTAATACTCTTCAATAACCACTTTCATAAATTTTATTGAGCAGAAAAGCTAAAGGGTTCAATAAAGACACAGATGCTGTTGCACCTTAGTGATCTATTTTGCTCAGATTTAGAAATAACCTGTGGTTCAATGGAGCTCCTTTATTTTTTATTTAAGATTGGCTTTAGAACAAGCAGTTATTAGACTAATTTAAAATGGTCAACAAAGATGTTTTGGTTTTGTTCAAATGAATATAATATATAATATAAAATGAATAAAAAATGTTGGAATGCAAGGATGTAGGCTTCTCTGACAACAAGGCTGGCTTGGCATATGGGGGCAAAGCAGTAGATGCTGCTTATCCTGAGACAGCTTTTGAGGCTTTCTCACAACATTCTCACAGATAAGATGATTAAAAATGGGCCAGTGAACAGTTAGATGGGTCAAATACTGAAAGAATTAGCAGACTGAAACAGTGTGAGCAACAGGAGAAAGGCCACCTGGAGGCCAGTCACAGTGGTATACCACATTCTATGTTGAGCATTCAGAGGATAAGAAGAATTAATTAGATTAATAGCAGCAGAATTAAAAATATATAGCTACTAATTCATACATCATCAGGTATTTCTTTCATTTCTCTGAATCTCAGATTTTGTGTCTTCAGGTTTCAGAGGCAAATCATAACAACTGGTGTCAAAACCAAATAAAATACACAAGAACTAGCAGGTCATGCTGTCTTGAATATAAGTATATTACAAGATAAACTCATTATCTAAATGTGTGACTCCTTGTGTATTTCTGAGCACTTAACAGACCCTCAACCAATCAGTAAATAGAAGTAGCAGGTATTGTCTCAAACCCATTCTTACACTGCCAAATGTTCTAATAAGAGATAGTATTTTACTACATAAAAATCTAGATTGTTAAAAATTATTTTAAATTTTGCAATATGAAGATGCCAAGTTCAACACATACTTTGATACTTAATTTCTCCCTGACACATTTGGAAACAGATATAATTTTTTTTTTTCTTGTTTTCTCATATTGTAGAAAAGTATGGCATGTCAAGTTGAAACGTTCTTATCAAATGTATTCATTTTTAAGAAAGGAGACATATTTTTTTAAATCACTAAACTCAGAACAGAACTAAACTGCCATTGATAAAAATAGAGATTAATTTTGTATACCGTAGTGTTTAACATTTAAATACTTGCTGGGCTGCTGAAACCTCCAATTTTACTAATATCTTTCTCAGAACTGTGACTGAGTTGGAGACTTTCAGCTTCATAAAGAATATCCTAATCAGTAGCTGTTACAGCTATTATAAACTAAGACTTTTTCTTCCTTGCAAGGCCTACACCCCAGATGGATTCTCAAATAAAAGCCATATGACCAACCTGCATATGGTTATTCTTACATACCAAGTCATTAGGAACACACTTATAAAAAATAGAACAGCTGCATCAGGAGAGACAGTTTTCCATCAAATTCATCTGCATGATGGGAAGTATTTTCATGTAAAGGGGTGGAAAGGATTTAAGGAAAGAAAACAGACACATTTTAAAATACACCTTATTTCCCCTGTTACCTTTTACCACTCAACAATCCTTTACAGGACACTAATCTGTTTACATTAGGCCAGCACTCAGCTTCTATTTAGCTGCAAGCGACTGCTGCGAGATGAAGTTTCTTTTAAAATAAACTGTTCTGTAGCAAACTCGAGGAGTGCCATACCTGTATAACCCAAATAGAAGAGAACTGAAAGTGTGACTGACCGGGGTGGACAGTGCTCCTCAACTCTCCCAGCACATCGGTGTCTACCTACAAACACATACCTGTGAGAGTGCATATACATATTTACGTACATAGACATTCATCTGTAGCTATTTCAAACCCTGTCCTGATTCATTCATCCTGCTGGGTTTTTGGGTTTTTTTTCCTGCTTTCTAAAAACATTTTCATCCCTCAATCCCTCTGTTTAGTAAGACACATGAAGATCCAAGCTTAAATTGGTACATTTTTGTGAGAGGTTACATCTTAAATTAAAAATACACTTTTCTATTGGAAATATTAGCCTGCAGAATTACATTTAGCAAACACTCAAAACACAATACTCAAAATTGGTATGAACTTTAATATTAATTAACATCTTTATATTTTATCTTTTTTTGAAGAATCACTGTAAAGTCAATAAAGGAAGAATGTAAATGCATACTATTATGAAATTTTTCCTGTTTATCTGTTCAAAGTAGGACTATAAAAAATCCCTAGCAAACTTTAATATTTCAAAATTAAATTGTCAGTTTGGAGTAATTGCAGTTTTATAATGTGCTGCTATATAATGAATTTATTCCCTTAAGGTACAATATAACCAAGAGTATTTTTCAATGAAATAACTGAAGTACATCCCTTCTATTTTCTTATAAAGTGAGAATATTGAATCACTAGCCAATGAAAAATTACAGAACCATGCCAGCAATATAATGTATCAGTAGTTAGAAAGTTATGCTGCAAGATGTGCCAACAGTAACTTTATAGAAGAAAGTTAAGTTCAAAGAATCCATTTGAGGACTTTTAGAGTTGCAAATATTGATTGTTATACTTTCAATTGTCTCCAAGGTCCTGATTTTTCCTCCAGTGTAAACAAGGAGAACACAAATTTACTTAGAGTGAATTAAATCTGAGTGCTAGGGCATGATATTCAAGTGCAGAATATCCAAAGTATTGCTGTCAAAGTATATGCCCTCTACTATGATTATCATAGGCCTAATTTCAAATTAAAAAATCAGACAAACAAAAAAGTGTTCATGATTCTGTCAATGGAAAAAGCAAACAAAAATTACTAAATGGCTGTGACACAAAAATGTGTGCAGTATAGAATGCACTCATTTCTTCTCTGCACTCTGCAGAGAGGATATTCAAAGTTCTAATTATGTAGCTACAGTGGCAGCAATGAGTTCTGGTGTTAGCTTGGGGAACTTTACACCTGGAATACACAAGGATACATTTCAGTATCTGGAACAGCAATCAGTAAAAATATGGCATTAACCACACTGTGTTTTTTGACATGAATTACATGACACGAACTACAAGGATAAGATATTATTGTATAATCCACCTTCTTCAGCCTTCTGTGTTTAGTTTACAGAGCTCATCTGGTAATTCAAAGGAATAGATACAGATGAAAGGAATCTTCTTTTCCTTAATTACAGAGCTTTTCTGTTACTTTTTCAAATGTGTAGATTATAAGTGTTTAGGTTTCAAGACTGTATTTCTCAATACAAATTGCTACAATGCCACTGTATAGCATTGTACCATGGCTGTGAAAATTTATTATATAACTCACATAGAAAATTCACAATATAATTCAAGAGCTGTGAAAATTCATTATAAACACACACACACATCTATATGGATATATATTTTCAAGCAATACAGCATCACAAGACACTATAAACTTAGTGAAAGGTAAAAGCAAGAATTTTGATGGTACTGAATATCTATGCAAAATTAGGTAAAAGAGCTGCTAAAAATTATCAACTTCTATTGTCTTTGTCCTCCTGTTTGTTCTGAGGGAGTTTAATTCTTCCATGTAGAAAATAAGGATCCCACAATGAATTTATCCAATGCCGCAATGACTTTTCTTTGGTGGAATCTCTAAAACCTGTGGGATTTTTATGGCAGCTGAATGTATTTTACTGGTTTATCTACATGCTTTGGAATCCAATTTTTACCTGGGAAAGAGATAATTTTCTTTCTAGTAGCTGGTACAGTGCTTTTTTTTTTTTTTTTTAATGTAGTCTGAGAATAATATTGATAACATATGGATGTTGCTGGGCGGCGCTTACTTAAGCTAAGGACTTCCCAGTTTCCTGTGCTCTGCCAGCAAGGAGGTGCATGGCCAGGACAGCTCACCTAAACTGGCCAAAGGGATGTTCTATACCACAGAATGTCACGGGCAGTATAGAAACCGGGGAAGAGGATGGCCAGGAGCCACCAATGCCTGTTGGGGACAGGCATCAGTCAGCATATGCTGAGCTTTTTTTCTCTTGCTTTTTATTCCTCTCTCTCCTTTCTGTTATCATTACAATTATAATTATTAGTATATTATCATTATGCTTTATTTTGATGTAATTATTAATCTGTTCTCATTTAAATCCCCAAAGTTTACATTTACATAAACTCCTCCCCTCAGGAGAGGAAAGTGGGCAGTGAGGGAGGGGCTGCATGGTGCTTAGTTCCCAGATGGGGTTAAACCAGAACACGACTGTATCAGTTATTTTGTGTTTCTAAAGAGGCTTTCTTGCCCCCAGTATTTAGCCACTTGCTGGAAGTTGATACTAGCATTGTATATTGGTTGCACCCACACTACTTTGTGAATTAGAAATAATTTGTAGCCTACAAAGGTTATTGCTACCACAAGACTCACAACTGTAATATTTAGGAAAAGCCTATGTTCCTATAAACTCCTTCACTATGGTCTTTTCAAAGAAGTATTTGTTCCCTAAGAGAGATCTTTCAGAATTCTGTTTCTCTAGAAGATAATTTCTTGTATAAAAGGTGTTAAAATATGCAAAACTATGTGCTATATGTGCATTTATTAAATTGCTGATTACTGAGATTTTTATGATCCAGTCTTTTTCTGCCTACTTTTCTGAATTGTTTTTTGTGAGGAAGATTTAATAGGGTTTTTTTGTTGTTGTTGTTTTCTTATACCTAGTTCATAGCTCAGAAATTTAGTCTGACATTTAAGTTAACCAGGAAATGGGATCTTCAGGTTTTCAACCAAATCACAAGGTAGAAATTCCAGTTATATGCCTTTCTGTATTTCTTTTGTCATGCCTTTAGTAAGGTAACTAGCTAGAGGCTTTTTAAATAGAATATACAGGTTCTTTGAACCAGCAGATACCATTACAATGTGCTAAGCAGGGATGGCTCAGTGATCTTTAGTTACCTATAACCCTGTAAAATATTGGTAAACCCCAACTAGCTACATAAGTCATAAAAACATCTGTTGTTCAAATAGGTGGACGCAGCTGGAAGTCTTTGTTTAAAAAAAAAAAAAAAAGTATCTTGCCTTCTACAAAGCAGCACCGTCAAAATATGTCACTCATTGAGGGGCAAATCAAGCTCCTCTGCCTCCATTTAGCAGTACAGACTTCTCTGGGTGGGCTGACACCCTGAGCAGCTTCACTCTCATACTTTTATGATTTACCAAGACAGGCACAGGTTTCTAGCAGCTTACATAGTTACAGGTAACTCATGCTCTCTGAAATAGTTTGTTCCATCCACACTTAAAAGAGTTCAAATTAGGAAGAGCAATCCTTGTCATACTCATTTAACCAACAGGGAATCATGGTGCCATTTACAGAGGTGCCAGGCAGGACTTCTTGCACTTCTAAGGGACAATTCTATAGCAGTGCAACAACCAAGTGCCATTTGTTGTCATTATGTCTAATGGAAACAAAAATTTTCTGTTATTAAAGGTCAGATCATAATTTCAAGAAAAATAGTGTTATGCTTGGAAAATGCAAGTGAAGTGTACAATGTAAGAATTAGTATCTAAAGAAAATATCCACAATATAGTAAAAGAGAAGAAAAATAGGAAAAGAAAAAGTTTTATTTCCTCTGGGTATTTGTATCAAAAGAACACCTAGCAAGGATTTTCCTATATAGAAGTTGAGTCATGATAAATTCTCTGCTTCATTCCTCCAGTAGTTTGCCACAGTAAAAGTCAGGAGCATACAGGAGAAAATAGTGCTCTCTCTTCAGGGTCAGCAAATCATCATCTACATTCAGGGAGGCAAGGAATAATAAGGAATTCAAAGGAAAAAAAAATTTCTGGTATCTACATTTTCTCTCAAGCTCGGTCCTATCTGACCTTCAGCTGAAATATTATCCCCAAACATATAGAAGCAAAAAGAAATCTTAGAAATCTATGCTTACAGGAGTTGACATTCCTTGAATCAACTTTCCCTGAACAATCTTTTTTTGGTTGTAATAATAATTCAATTTTATTTATTTTAAACATTTTTTTTTTGTTTTACAAAAAATGTGTTTGTTATATATCAATCTTTTTAATTACTTATAAATCTTTCTGAATTTTCACCTGCTGAAAATGCCTATTCCTGTGGCTTGTTGTTGCATAGTACATCACCATCTATTTCACATAAATGGAATGACAGAATGATGTACTGAATCAGCATGCAAGTATGTTATGAAGCAATTATGTTTGATGCTGCAGATGTGTTCAAATTAACTTTCTTCCCTGACTTCAGAAAATCTGCATCAGAGACTCAAGGCAGCATTTCTCATATCATTAAAAATAAATTATTAGCAAAACAGGGCAAAGATAGATCCCACTCTATTAGTTTAGAACATTGAAAGAGAAACCAAGGCTGCTTTGCACAGCTAACAATTTTTTATACCCTTTTTTGGCCCTGGACTGCATTTCATAAGCAGAAGTAATACATGTCAGTCCCTGAAAGGCTCACTATTCCAGTAATGAGATTTATTTTCTCCTCCTAGTTGTCTATAAGGACTACTTTGGAAAGCTTGAGCATGTGCAATAGGGCATCATGTGCTGAAATGGTCATCTTAAACCAGAACGTTAGCTAACAAGTATCATCAAAAAATTGATGCCATTACCTGTTTGGGTTTTTATTTTGTTTTGTTTTGGTTTTGGTTTTGTTTTGCTTTGCTTTTTAATACTAGCATTAAAACCTGTGCTAAAGAAGAGAAGAAACTTGACTCTTAGAAGGCATTACTATACTTTCTGAAAAGCCTTTAATAGGATCAGTAGTCTTGTTAAATCTGCAATTATTTACTTTTCTGTAACATGAATCATAGTAACTTTAGCTCTTCAGTATATTTGCATTCAAAAAGAAAGCTTGTTCCAAAGACTTTTTGCATAGTTTGCTTAAGCATGCTCAAATCAATATATGTAAAGTCATAAGCAGAATCACCTCAAGCCAAATAACTTAGTCTTCAAACATGTATAAAATAATAACTTCCATTTGAGTTTGGAATTTATTCCCTTTGACATGTACTGATCACAAAGCACCTAATCTTACTTCTAATGAAATCGATAAGAAATCTCCTTCCACACTCACTGCAATCAGAAGTGCTAAATTTTCTTTGCATAATAATTTTTTTAAGTTTGAATTGGCTGTTAGGTCACTTGATTTTAGTGCCTAAAGCAAAAGCATTTATAAGTGACTGGAGATTAATTTTGCAAGCAAGATCCTTAAGGAAGGATAATTCCAATATATTAAATTCACTGCTTACCTGAAACTAAGTACCCTACATTAGCTTCCTGAAGGATATATACGTGCATGCCATCAAAGACAAGCTGTCAAAACAAGATCAAGTGCTGCTTAGGTTCACTTAAAAGTCAACTTTCATTCCAAGGTGATGTACTTCTTGAAGGTGAAGTGTGTGGAATCACATACATCCCTGTTGCAGTTCTGATTTTGCTTGTTAGCAAATGCCATGAAAATTTCAATAATTTTCTAAGGTTAGCTAGACTTCACAAGTTCAAAGTACATCTTAAAAGAAGCCCTAGGCATTGTATATTCTTAAAGGGTTAATTAGGTATGGTCAAATATAAAGCAGACAAACAAACAAGTGTGCAGAACAAATCATTAATTCTCTTGTGAGAATATTATCAGCACTCTAGGTCAAAATACATCATTATTCCCATATTGTTCTCATCTTTTAAAGCATTATATTAAATCTATTTTCTATATTCAAAGAAAATTTTGAATGTCCAGACTATCAGAAATGTTACTAGGAAAAAAGTCAAGAAGAGATTCAGATACATAATTAAACATACTTAAAAGATAATTTTCTTTGTCATTCTCACTTTTTTGAAACAGCATATTCTATGGATAATCCCCATGAAATAAGTGAAACATCTGCATTCAATGAATATAAATTCTTGTTTACCAGAATGTTTCATAATGGAAACATATTTTTAAGTGAGAAATGTGTATTCCTTTATGTACTGACAGACCTTGTTCCAGGGAGCATTTATTATAAATATAAGCAATCATCTGGAAAATGCACAAGAGCTGTCCCCTTGATCTTTCTTTTTTAATAGATATTTCTTTCCTATGATTAGGCCACCCTCACTTGTAGGTAATGTTGTCAGCAAATTATATATCTCCTTCAATATACAAATGTTGCTTACTTTTCCATAATGTGGCTTTCATAAAATCACTGGGTAGTATTGGTTCCAATACTTCAAAAGGAGTTTTATTCTTGACATCCAAGAAACAGGATTTTACCTTTTCTGCTTCTTTTTTTTTTTTCCTACATTACCTTAGCAAAAACAGAATGGCACCTGTTTCTGACTAGAGGCTTGAGAATTCTTCTTTAAAGTTCATAAAATCTCACATACTCATTCTCAAAATTCTGCACCTACTTTTCAGGTATTCCACACAGACTTTTGCAGACAAATGCACATTTTCACAGATATCTGTTACTTGCCAGGATGTTTATGAAGAATGAGCTATTTAATTCTTTATGAATGAAAGCAAATTTAAAAAATGCATTTGTCACAATTTTGGACAGTGAGTGGTTTTCAAACTATGTAATTTGGACTGATGTCCTCCTTTAGGTATTTAAGCTCGATATCCATTTTGCCTTCATGAACATAATCAAATTCATAACCCTTAGTTAAATAGGGATCTGTTTTTTTGCCATCACCCTACAGATTGCATCATTTTACAATATTACTGTATTCCACTTCCTCATTTCCTTCTTGTTGAGGGTATTTTAAGGATTCTCTGGGCTTGATGGCCAAAGTATCAATTTACAGCAGGACTTTTTTTAATTTTTTTTTTTTTAAGATACTGAGACCTAAAATGTGTTTACCAGTGGTACAAGAACTAAATTCTTAATTTTTCTAAAAACTGTGTCCCAATATGATGAACCTGATGAAGCTTTTCTTTCCCTTAAGGGATACATCAGACATTTGCTTAATGTGTGGCTTGAAACCCAGTGTCATCCATATCAGAAAAACCAATTATGCAATGGTATGATCACCTTCACTTTTCAGCCCCTCATGTATAATCATGCTCATAAGTGTGACACCAGTGAGTACATTTTTAAAGTGATAATTGAGTATTTAACCATGTGGATGATGTTACTGGAGGTAGTAGAGCTTAATTCTGGGACTTAGTTTTGAAATCCCTCATCCTGCAGCAGGTGGCATAAATTTCACTTGATTACTTAACTAGTCATGATGAATGGGGAGATAGACAAACTTCATTTTTAGAAAACAGTAGTGTGACAATAACATCATCTGTGAAAATGCCCCTAATGCGATTCATGCTTGTCAGGCACTTTTACTATAATAGCAGTATCTCAGTCTCATTAACAATTGCAGCTTCATTTATTTTTAACTCTAAATAAAAGAGGTATCTGTGCTCAATCCATATGCTCCTAAAAAGAATACCTGTTTACTCTGTATCCTTCATTTAGTTTGAAGTTAAGACTGAAAAATTGGTCTGCAGTTCCCTTTTTTCACCTGCAGGGGAAAAAGCATACTGCATTTTAGAATTTAACAGGTTTTTTTTTTTGTTCTGCTTTAATTTTCACTGTTGGTTCTCTTGCTGGATTTTAAGGCTAGACTTGCCCCTTTGCCGTCCTCAGAACCTTTTCTCTG
>VWZN01018894.1:37076-47451 GCA_013396955.1 Regulus satrapa | reverse complement strand
AAAAAAAAAAAAGTAGATGTGATTTCTTTTGCCAAAAATGTAATTAGAATTTGCAATTGTCCTATTCCTGCATTCTACATTTCTCATGAGAACAAAAACTGATGTAATATTAAACTGGGAAACAAACAAAACACAGATCAGGTTCCAATAAAACTGAAAGTGTATCACATGCATCAAATAACACTGTAATAAATCGTGCCTATAAATATCAAGTAACCTCAAAAATCACTCGGCTGCATAAGCTTGGAAAGAGGACCATTGCAGTATGCTATTTTTTCCCTCTCTATTCCTATCTGAGGCAGCTGCTGACCCATGTTACTTTTTGTAGTTTTCCAAATGGCTTTTGCATAGGTCCAAGGTGCTTAGAGAATAAAAATCAGTGGCATTGAAGATTATGCTATTTTGTGTGCTTATCACCAGAAAATGTATGAACCTGTGGTCAATGTAATTTTCCTCTAGTATAGGTATTAGCTGAAATGACACAAGTCCAATATGAATGTTCAGTCTGACCAGCTATGAAAACAGTAATTGTATCACCAGAGAATATACAGGCTAAGAAACAGTTGGAACAATGACATTAAAAAGTCTGAACTAAGAAGAATTCATTTTAATGGGAAAGGAAGGATCACAACCATGATGAAAGTAACTGTTTTCTGTGTCCTTATTACATGCTTCCTGTACTTTCAGTGGTTTCTCTTTCATCCCTGGAAAAAGGGGGCTTTGCAGCCATTCAAGTGGAATTAAACTTTAGGTAGTGAGTGGCAGATTATGTTTCATTTCTGAAATAATTTTTAGTATCTTTTTTTTTTTGAGCTTCTCCTCTCCATTATGCTGGGTCATACGACAGTTAAGAATGCTTTGTTTAGTCATAAAGAGTATCAGCCTGCCAGAGAAGAGTCCGAATTCACTTGTAGTACAACATATTTCAAAATGGAGCTTCCTCAGAATAAATGTTATATTACACATGTATACTGGATACATTAAAAGAAGCTTTTATGTCTCCATGACATGGCTTTTTGAGATATGTGTTCTTAGGTTTTGTAAACCTAAGGTAGCAGGGAATAAATTTTTATTAAAACACTAGGGTTTTTTTCTTGGAGGTTTAGGCAGATTTCTTTCTCCGTATGAACCCATCTCTCTGCCTGTTACCACAAAGATGATGTGGTAGCATCACATACTGAGAATTGTTGATAATATAAGCCTATGGTGAATTTCTGTTCAGACTCTGATTTTTACTGGCAGCTTTTTGGAATAAAGGATTTTCTCTTTGTACAATCAAATTTTATTCAGCTTGGTTTTTATTATTGCAAAATTCCTGCAAAATTAGATAACCAACCTTGTGTGACAAAAAAATTAAGAACAAGATGCTTAAATGGAAATCCAGGCCTGTAAGGATCAGCATTAACCCTTAGTAGAAGAGCTACATAAGAAAATAACTTAACTGAAAAAGAAAAACAGAGCAGTGGAAGTTGGAAGGGATCTCTTGAGATAATCTAGTCCAACTCCCCTGCTCAACAGAGCCACTGACAGCATGTTGCCCAGGGCAGTGCACAGATGGCTTTTGAATATCTTCAAGGGTGGAGACAGCACATCTTTGGGCAGCCATCTGGTGCATCAACCACTTCTCCCTGTTTGTATCATCAGCAAACTCCTCTACTGAGGGTAATCTTCCTTGCTCCAGACCTCACCTCCAGTTTTAGGAACCTGAAGACCAGATATACTAACATAGACTGAGTACAAGATGATATTAGAAACCTTGTCCTTTTCCATCTCCTTTGTCATCAGATCCCCTGTCACACTGAACAGCAGATTGCATTTTTCATACCTTTTCTTGCTAGTGATATACCTGCAGAAGTTTTTGTTGCACAAAAACTTTTGTTGCACATCAGCATCAACTCCAGATAGGATTTAACTTTCTTCATCTCACCACTCCATGCTTTGGCAGTATCTTGGGGTTTTTTTTCTTTGTCATTTGTTCCTGCTGGCAGCCCTTTTATGTTTCCTTTTCATGTCTGTGTTTAGACAGGAAATCCCCATTTAAGTGAGCTTGCAGTAGGTGCTCCTTGAAAATCATCCAACTCTTCTGGATCTCCCTTTTTTCAAAGACTATATTCTGTAGAGATATTGGAAATCCCACAGGACCAAAACTATACCCCAAATAACTAATCTTCCACTGTAATATCCCAGATGATTCATCATCCACCCATAGACAGAACACCAGGCAACACCACTGGTCTCTCACGTCAAGAGTAGATCCCTCTCTTCACCATCCTGCCAAATTCTTCCTAATGAGTTTATATCCATCTCTCACACACCCCAGTCATTTGAAAAATCCCACCAGATCCCCATAACCCAAATAAAATCATTGCCCTTTTTGTTCTCCATGCCCCATGCATTTGTGCACAGGAATTGATTGGTGTCATTTTCTGCCATATCTGAGGGAACAAATGGTTTGCTACAATACTTAGAAAGAAAACCGTCTGCCTTGAATCCCTCAGGATGCCTTTGGGAAGAACATTTCTCAAGTTTTAACAAAAAAACCACATATTTTGGAGGGACGATGTAGTCAAACATGGAGGAATACTTAGTGCTGTTAGATAAACACTACTTAAACGCTAATGAAATTCAAATGAAAATTTCATTTCCAGGAAAACCATCTTCTCTTATTTCAAAACTTCTGAACAATTTGTGTCAGCTCCTGTGACAACAAAATGAGGTACCATATCATGGAACATGTTAATCAAACTCCATTTCTAATCAAATTACTTAAAAATAGAATATATCTTAATAACAAAATTGAAATTCTCTTGACTTCATTTTGCATACAGATGCTGAGTGCAGTAAGATTAGATTAATTTCCAATTTGATTTTTCAGCTTGACTTTTATGGTCAAGATGTTTCCTTCATCCCTCACCCCACATGTTAATCTTTTTCTTTAAACTACAGCCAATGGTGACAGTGTGGCATTATATTCTAATATGACTCGTGAGATTGAATGACTGGAAAGTAGTCCAGTTAATTTTACTGCCTAAATCAACAAATTTAAAATAATTTCAGTGTCCTAATTTGCACTCAAACCAGGACTTTTATTAACAGATAGTTTGCCAATGCAACAATGTATATATCCTTTCAGATTCTAACATGTGGCTCAGGTTGATGGACCTAGAATTACATTGCCAAAGTTTTTCTTGGCCAGTCCTATCAGCATTCTGTAGTAAGATATCAGTTCACAACCAGTATTTACACAAAAGAAAATATCCAGATTATTTTCCTATAGAACATTAATAAAGCTAATGTAGATATACATAGGGCAACTTGGCACAAATGTAACTACAATTCAAATATTGCTCTAGCTTATGCCCCAGCATGAGCTAATATGCAAAGGCTCTTTTCTTTGTAACTGTTATTGAAATTCACGTTAAAACTAGAGACACAACAATCTTTTCTGTGCAGAATCAGAGATATCTGAGAACTCTTATGCTGCTAGCAATTAAATAGAACTGAAGATTTTTAAAACCTATACTGCGATTTCCTTAAAAATACCCAAACAACAAACAATCCCCAGACACTAGTTCATAACAAAGGTTCCTATACCACTTATATTGATCCATGTTTCCTAAGAGACACCAGGAGAGGACTATAACAACGCCTGGGTTGTGTGATAAAAACCATATATATAACTTAAAAACAAGAGACCTTATACAAAATAATAGAATGATTTGGGTTGGGAGGGATCTTTAGGGAGAGGTAATTTATCCAACCCCTCTGCTGTGGGCAGGGACATCTTTCACTAGGTGAGGTTGCTTAAAACTCCATCTAACCTGACCTTGAACACAGTTAATGGCTTAGCTACATGAACAATTTATGTTCATTATTATGTAATTTGTGTAAAGCAGATTTACCAGTTTACAATTGGTAAATTTTAAGGTATGTAAAAACACCCCAAAATTAGAAGTAGTTCAATCTACTGTGGAAGATTAAAATAAACTTGAATTAAATTGCACTTACAATCATAAATTAGTGAATCCATATTTTCATGGCCCAGCTGCTGGGCAACATCCTTTTATCCACAATAACTTGTTTTCACAATATTTCAAAAGCTTAGAAAAATGGAATTATGTCTGTTTCTCCAGGTGACAAACCATGCAAAAACTTTTTCATACTTTTAGATATTTTGCATTGTTTATAAGGTACTGAGTGCATTATCTTCTATAAGTTTATAGTGTTGCAGAAACAACAAAACTATGTCCTTATCTAATGGTCAGCAAGAAAGGATGAGTTAGATTGGCCTATTTAAAAGCTTTCATTGAACATAGACTAACAATACCATACTTCAATGATTTCAGTAATTTCTTTTAAAATATGAATACAGACTGTTCACAGCGTTGGCACAATTAGTTTTACTGCATTCATTCCTACTAATAAATATTTTAAAAATAGATACTTGCAAAAGTTTGTGAGATTTTGCAAGATTAAATTAATTTGTAGAATGAAATATTCATCATGTGAATGAATCACATTCATCTGTTTGTAATGTCTATTTTCCACTGCATAGACTATCAAGTCCCTATAAGATTAAGATAAAAAGTTTTTAATAATTCTCAAACAAGTGACACAGTTAGTCCTCAGCTATGATTTCTATCAAGTTGGTTTATCACCACAGGTCTCTGTATTGCAGATTTATACTATTGCAGGAAGGCGGCCTTGGGCATCCTTATCCACTTACACCTAAAGACAAACAAGCTGTAAAAATATGAAGGAAATCGTAAGGAAGCTATTGGAAGACAATAAACAATTGAAAAAACAGTGATGGTCTCACTCATGGAATAAATATCGGTAACTTTTAACTTACTTTAATAATGAAACGCATATTTTAAAAGATTTGTTTTTCCAGAATCTGTTGGGAGAGATTGCATAATTATTATAAATTTAGAACCATTTTATCTGACCAAGACAACTACAAACCTTATTTTGCTCATTTAGGATTAAAGGCAAGAGTCCTATTAGTGAGTTGAGCCTCCAAGCAGGGTAACAAAATACAAATTAAATTCTTTCCTTCATTTCCAAAATATACTACAAATAGATAACAAAGGTATATGTCATATTCAGAAAATTGTATTACAAATCCATAAATTAATAACACCATAATAACACTTTTCTTCTTTACTTTGAAATCTCTGCCATCCTTCCACTTATACAGCATTCCCTCCCTCTCTCTCTCTCTCTCTCTCTCTCTCTCTCCCTTCCCCTTACTAAGACCTCTATGCAGCATAAATAAAATATATGAATATAATATTACAGTATATACATTGCACATATATAGTAAAATAATAAGGTTCAGTGGGAAAAAAAGTATAATCATTAACCTCACTTTTATAAGAACTTGAAGAAAGCTGTTACTTAAAATGTCCAAAATCAACCACTGACAATAATTTGTCAAAAACAATAATAATAATGATAATAATGATAATGTTGATAATAATGATAATAATGATAATGATAATAATAATGAAAAATAAAGAAGAAGAATAAGAATAAGAATAAAAATAAGAAGAAGAAGAAGAAGAAGAAGAAGAAGAAGAAGAAGTAGTAGTAGTAGTAGTAGTAGTAGTCATGGGTAGGTAAGTACCAATGAACAAGAACTTTGTGTAAAGCAGATTTCATCTTCCATTTCTTACTCTTCAGATCTCTTTATTTCCTCAGGGAATAATGCTTTTCATCACATACACAATAGGCTTTCTGCATAGCATAGGTTAATTTCCTTGGTGATTTGTTACTACTTGTGGGGATAATTAAACACTAAATCAAATGACTTTGGGATACAATGGTTGCCCTTCAGTTTAAGTTTTCAAAACCAAAGTTGTTGTCTTATTAAAGGACACGCCTTAGCACAGTGTGTCAAGTAATGAATGTCAGGGAAATATCATATCCTAGGACATGCACAAGAAATCAGGCTAGATCAGTAAAACTTTCTGAAAAATGACAGGCATCAGTTCCAGCTTTACAATTTCTTGAAGAGTAGCATGCACAGAATAAATACAGACCACCTTGCACAGAGACCACATTTTCAGAATCAACAATAAAGGAAAGCCTAGCCCTCTGCATCACAAAATCTGTCTGTGCCAACGGCAACAGACAGATCAATGCAAATGCCCTTCCTAATTACCAAATTAAATTATATACATCTGTAAAAATAAATTTCAATGATATTTGGACTATGTATCAGCACAGTTCCCTTGGACTTAGCTGTTTAGTGCTCAACACCTGATCTTTCTTGTTTGGGCATCCTGGTTAAGAATTTTCCCCCTAATTTGCATAAAACCATAAATATTAAGCTCTATATAATTATTGATTTTTCCTCTGGCCATGCATTTTTTCTCAGAAAAAATACAGTTTTGATTGTCTTTTTTTCCTTGCCTCTCATTTAAACCGTCCTGCTTTTCCTGTTTATTACTGAGATAGTTTTTTTAATATTAATGAAGACACAATTACCTCTGGATCCTCTACACTGATTTTGCTTCGCACATAAAAATGAAACAAGACAGGAAAGGAAATAAGATGTATTATAAGAGCAAAGAAAAAGAAAGGCAGCCCGTAATAAAGGTGAAACAATAGCTCCCCTCAAGCTAAAATTTGACAATTTCAACATGAGTTCAGAACATGAGTCACCATTATTTAAATCATATTAATAATTAATAGACTTAAATGTTACAGAATGCTCTCCCACCACTTTTCCCTCAACACCACACTATTCTGACATAAAGTATAAGCAGACTAAGACCAGTATTATTTTAGAACTTGCTGATTTTTTACATTTATGTTTGAAACCGTAATATCACTTTTTGCAGATGTAAGACTTCGCGGATTACAAAAAAATACAAAGGAGGAATTTTCTGCACAGCTTATACCATGATCTACTGTAGTTGAGGACCACATTTCTCTCTGACAGTAATGGAAGCTGCAAGTTTTATTAGACACTAAATACTCTGGTAAGTTTATGTTGGTTGCTAGGTAATTGGGAATGTATACATGTTAAAAACAAACAAAAGAAAAGCCCACAGCATTTGATGCCCCACTGGGGTAAATCAGTTCAACTGCACAATTTGAAATTCTAATCTGATGCTTTTTCTATCCTAGAACATTGAATATATGTTCAAAAGAAGGTATCTTTGAAACAATTTTTCATGGACAGCAGTGCTGCTCGTGAACAGCTTGCAGTGCTCCATATGGCAGAAGACATTGCCGGGCTCTTATATCACACATGCAGTTGTGGGGTATGGGAACAACACTTACTCTATTTAAGAGCATGAATCTGTGAAAGCAGCAGTCAAAGGAGTAGAACAGCTGTAAGAGCATGAGGATACCTTGTGGAACTGTCATACTCAAAAGAGGTGGAGAGTTAATGAAGGAATACCAGTATTTTGCAAACTGCAGCTATGTCAGGACAAAGAAGTATATAAGCAGTACAGAGATGAGAAGCTGAGCCACTTGTACCGGGTTAGAACATTACTGTTACAAGTGACTGCTTTGTTGAAAAAGAAATATACACAGAAATAGGAAATTGCTGTCAAATTAATAATTAATTATAAAGCACTTTTACGAAATCAAGATAATGTATGATTTAACAAAGTTTGTTTTTCTTTTCAGACAAGGCTAAATTAATTTCCCTATTTTTTGTTAAAATCATGACAGAAGTTTTCCCATCTGCTTTTAACACATGTGAAATAATAGCTTCACGTATTTCCAGAAATCATTGTCATAATATGAAGAAGTATGCAAACACTCCACTGAAATTGCTAGTGGAGGCACTCTTTAGACAAATATAATTCACCCAATCTAAGAGCAGTAGCATCAAGGAAAAGCTTTGGCTATCACATTACAAAGCATAGTTCAGTTCTAAGCTGTTGATGATGCAAGACCCATAGAGCTGAAGGATCCTGTTCCAAAGACAGGATCTAGTTAATGCCAGGAATTATCACTACCCTGTAGTCTTCATTCATCCATGACAGGCAACTATGACATCTCTCTGGCGATGTGAGGATGATGACTAGTCGCCTTTCTCTAGCAGAAAAATAGTAAAATCATCATCTGGTGGAAACAAGGTAAAGATGAAGTTTCACAGAGTAGATTTACTGTTTTTGACCAGAGTACTTGGCCAAAGCTCAGGGCACTGTGTATTGATTGATTCTGTGAGGAGGTAGGTGGTGATAGTCAGATGTCTTTGATGTAAACTGTTTACTTTCCAAGAACTTGCAAGCTTCTGAACCACTGCAGAAAGCAAACAACAGTTCCCTTGATCATTCCACCAAAAAATCTTTCAAGCTGGCACCCAGAGCAAATTTTCTTTCTTAGAAGTAAACATTTATCAGGTGGAAAAGGATAAATATCTCAACATCCTTTCTGTGATTTTACAACTCTCTGTACCAGTCTCCTTTACCTTACTGTACATCATGTTTCCTTCTCTTAGGCATTTGGTTTTCCCAGGCATATAGGTTTGCATTCAAAACTTCATATAAATGAAGGAATACGTATTCAATAGCCCATGAATGTTCGGTTGAACACAGAAGGTGAAGCTTGTATTAGTTCAACTAAGTAGTCTGTCAAATAAGCTTGAATAATTTCTCATAACTACTGTAAGTCAAGGATGGTAGTTACATCTCCTTTCTGAAAGTCTACATTGAATCCCTAACACTTCTTACTAGTGCTAGCACACAGGAAATGGCTATGTATAAATGCTAAGGGAATATGTGCATTAATCAATCAGTTTTCAGTCCTGACATTAAATAAAAAGAAGTCAGAGCACGGTAATTACTCTGGGATCAGAGAGAGCACTCACCTCCATTTGTTACTACCTAGCATCCAGCAAGCATTCGTGTTCTCTGCTCTGAGTGTGGGTGAATACCAGCAGGTAATCTAAGATCGATTTTTGATTTCTGTATGGCAACATGGTATGGCTATGGAACCAGTGTCATAGATCTCTGCTTTCTTGGCATCACCTCAGTGGGGTACAGAGTTTTAAGTGGATAATTAGCCTTCACTAGGCAGTGAAGCTGCAAAGTTAAATCACACAATCCACAAGCAGACATACTGACACTGCATTCAGGTAGCTGAAGACAAGTAAAGAGAAGGCAGGTTGGATGAAATCTTGATTCTTATTTTAATCTGTATTGTTACGTATCAGCAATCTCTTTCATTCTGAGCCTAATTTATTTTACTGTTCTGCATAAAGAAATTTGTACAGAGCTGTTTGAAAGCCATGGGTGCTTAATGTCTGTTCCTTGGAACATAGTGTGTTTGAACAAACCATGAAAATCTGAATCATATTAAATTCAGACTGAAATATGCCATACTGTATGTCTGCTGCTAAAATGAAGACCCCTGGCATGAAGAAAAAACTGAAAATTACAAAAAAAAAAAAGGGAAAAAATTTTTTAAAAATATTGCGACAAATTTTGTATCCTTATAATCTCCTATTGTTTCAGAGATTAGGAATTTAGTGTCATCAGGAAATTCGTGACACTGTGTGAACTGTTTGAAGAAACAGAGTATCTGGAATGGCAATTTATTTTCAGGGGTGCAATTGGAAGTGGTTTGCAAGTGCAATGCCTCTTTGGGAGGCAGTGTACTTGCAAAGAAAGGTTGTTTGCATTTTTTAAAGGGTTGTAGTAAAGCAGCTTCTTTGTCAAACATTGTAATTCAGCTTCTGCACAGCATTTGCTTTTTACATTAACAAAGTCTTAAGATAGAAAGCAACGTAAATGGTACACTCACTCAAATGGCACTATAAAAAAATATATTACTTTGTGCTCTCATCAGAAAAGAAAGCACTCCATTGCCAAAATGAAATGACATTACTTTTAAAAATCAAGATACAAATAAATCAAGAGACAAAGTCAATTTTTGTCTTTGTCCTGTGGTTCCAGAAAAGCTTGCACCATTTAATGGCGCTAGCTTCAGTAAAAGCCTTGAATTTAATTCTACCTCTTAAATTGCATCAGGCACGAGCGCTGGGAGGACAAGAAAGCTGCAATAAGCTCGAGGGCTGATTCTGCAAAGATTTCAGAGTGCTTTTTCTTCTTCCCCACTCCCACCCCCCCCCCCTCCCCGCATTGCTGCCGGTGTGAGGGAGTCAGAGGTTTCTGCGTGTGTCCGTGTGTCGGCCTGTCCGTGTGTCCGTGCGGGGCTGTCCCGGGCCGCGGGCGGGGCCCGGCCGCCCCTCATGCGCGGGGCTGCAGCGCCCCCTGGCGCCCGCGCTGATGCCACCGCGCCGGGGCTGAGCGGGCTCTGAGGCCTTTCCGAGAGGACCGCGCCGAGCGGCTCTCGCGGCTTTAATTGCCGGTTTGTTACTTTACAAAGGGAGCTGGGTTCCTTGAAT
>VWZN01018894.1:18979-29038 GCA_013396955.1 Regulus satrapa | reverse complement strand
AAAAAAAAAAAAATAGAATGATGGAATGAGATGAAGCTGAGAATGGAAATAGACTATTTTGCTAATTTGGCTTTTGAGGATTTTTACTTTCCATTTATCTAATGCTTGAGTTGAAGGATAAAGACTTCTATTGCATTGACTATATTTGCTTTTGAAAAAAAAGGAAATATTTCATGTGCTGAAAGAGTATCCTAAACATAGGAGAAATAGATAACAAATTGGTGACAGCAGGTTACAAATTGATGACAGCAGGTATACTATCGTAACAGTGAAGATTTAACAAATCACATTTTATGTTCACTTTTCTGAAGTAAGTGCTACCACTATAAAGGAAATAAGTGAACCTTGTTCTTGTCCCATAGATTTTAAATTGTACTGTGTATCTTGGAAATAATCCATTCCCAGTTCATTTTTTTTATTCTAGTCAGTAGGGATCAAATCATGTTTCATTTTGTCTTTTACAATTCTAGCATGGATACTGGAGTGTAAGTTTACCAACTGTCTTATAAAAACTACTAGTATCATCACAGGATGATATCATTTACTAGGAAGCAATTTTAAAATTGTGTTGGCTTTGAAAAAATCTTTAAAATTAAGTACATAAATATTACTTGATGTATATTTAATTCATCATTATTATAAGAGTTTTTTATCACTTATGAAGATAAATAGGCTAAAAGCAATTGAAAATTAAATCTTATGTACAGACTATATATAGATCAAATTCCATTAAAATTATTCTTCAAACTATAGACCTAGAAACAATATTAGTAAGGTGACATGTGATTTTGTTTTGTTTATGTAAAAAGAATTTTTTTAACTATTCATTATTCTCTTCAAATATTAAGGAATTCTACTGTTCCTTTTACTAAGTGCTTAATCTTTATACACCTAATGAGCTATGTTCCTGATTGTAAGGTGACTAATCTAATCTTATTGATGAACCTTCCTGTTTTTACCTCTCTTTATACTACACAAATAAAACTTTCAATAATTTTTTTAGCAGGTGGCATTGTAAAATAATAGATGCTCCATTGTCTCTCTTCTCTGGAAATAGAAAAATGTATCATGTATTCATGAAAAATATTAACAAATCAATGCAGGATTCATCTTTAGATAAAAAAAATCAGTTTGATGAGCCACTTAAAAAAAAATACAAAAGAAAAACTTCTGTAACAAATTGTTGGCTCCTACAATAATAGATTGGTTTGAGTTGAAAGGGCCTTTTAAAAGTTATCTAGTTTAAAACCTCTGTGATGAGGAGGGACACCTTCAATTAGATCACATTTGTTAGACCTTCATTCAACCTGACCTGGAATACTTCCAGTGGAAGTGGACAGGGCATTAACTCATAGTCATAGCCTCTCTGGACAACCTCTTCCAGTCTCTTACCACACTAATTGTAAAACAAAGAAGCAAAACCCCCCCAAAAACCAAAACCCCCACTACCAGAATTGAACTTATTTTAGATTAAAACCATTACCTCTTGTCTTATCTCAACAAGCCCCAAGGAAAGGCCTGTTCCCACCTTTCTTATAGCCCCTCCTAAAGTGCTGAAACTCCACAGTAGGGAGTCCCAAGAGTCTTCTCTCCCTTGGGCTACAACCCAAAGTCTCTCATGTTTTCCTCATGGAAGAGGTGCTCCATCCTAGGATCAACATGGGTTGTTACTGCTGTTCCAGAATACAGGGAAGTTTTTGTTTGAGAAGTTTTCTTTCATCTTTTTCTTAGGGTAAAATGCAGAGGGGTCCACATATAGGATCTCAGTGAGGGTTATTCCAGCAGGCACAACATGAAGCCAGTACCCCAATAGAACCTCTGGTTCAGTAGAGCATCTTGCTGTTAGAACACAGAAACTGGTGTTTGTTTGCAAACCTCTCTGTAAAATGTTAGTTATCTGGGGACAGGGCCATTTCTTACATCACCTCGCATATTTGCACTGAGAACAGCAAGGTCTTGATGTCTTCTGGAGTCAAAGTGAAGTAGAACTGACAAATATTTGCAGTTAGGCTGGTGCATTTACCTAAGCACTTCTGTTTCACATTTGTCTTCACATTGCTCACAAAGAAGATAAAGAAAATGGGTAATTGTATGTACCTTTCCTCTCCATTACATCATCACTGCCAGACCCACCAAACTTCTGGATATTTCAGGATTTAAAAAAGAATATTCTAGTATAGGTGGAAGTTATGAAGTCAACTGTGCTTTTCAGGAGTTGCTGAGGTTGTTTATGCACTGTTTTAGATAATTATCAGCTGGTTTAACTGTTGCTTCTTGTTGCAGTGCATTTAAATCAGATAATCACTCTTAGCCTTGGAAATATAGGGTGGTTTAACTAATTGTCTTAGAAGTAAGTAAAATGGAGAACTGCATTATTATTCTGTAACTGGTTTGATCTCAGCTTCCACAAAAATTTTAAACTTTCAAGCTGCCTTCAAATAGTGCACATATTAGTGCTTAAATTATGATGTAAAGCAATTTTTTGTTTACTAGTTTCCAAGATGCTTGGAAAGTGGATTCCAAAGGGAAAAGTATTCATTTTTGTACATATTATACACCTACTATTTGCTATATTTGGCACCTATCTACTTGTCAGACCAAATAAATCTAATTCCCTAACACATATGTAAAAAACTAAGTGCTTTGTAATTTTTTTAAAAGCATCATTAAAGTTAATCTATATCTGTGCTCCTACTGCCACGTGAATCATGTTAAAAATGGTCTTCCTATTTTGAAATTTTATACTAATGTGTGCTAATATCTATGGAAAACTAGTTTTGGAAGAGTTGTCAAAACTTACAGTAGAAACACTTCCATGTGACACTGAATTTAGCCTTCCCTTTGGCATTCCTTGAACTTTTTCTTAGAGGCAGCATACCATATTCTGTACTTTTATGTGCATTAACATCTTGAATGTTAATGCTAAAGTATACACCTTCAAAATATTTCAAAAAATTTGTGCCGAAAAAAAACTGTCTCAATATCTTTCTTTTAGTGGGGGGCCAAAACTGAACACCAGATTTGAGTTGTGGCCTTACCAGTACCAAATATAGCATGACAGTCACTGCCCTTGTCCTGCTGGCCAAACTGTTGGCCAAAACAAACAAAACCACAAAAAAAAACCAAAAACCCACCAACAAAAGAATAAACCATGGAAATATGTAATTTGGGGAAACAAGCAAGAAAATTCTTACAGCGTGGAATACCAGAAGCTCTAGAACACAGAGCAAAACTAAAAATGGCATTTGTTAAGTTTGCATTATTAGGAACTTATTAGTTCCTAATAGAAACATAAAAAATATTTTGAAGAATTTGAATATATTATCCTGTTTGGTTATATTATCCTTTTTCCTCAAATGAAAATAGACAACAAATTTTATAAGATACCAATTAAAAGTGATAAAAATAAGTAATCTTTTAGAAAAAAAACCGTGTTGTGAACACTGCTGCCATAAGGCATCAGCAAGATGAGCTGCTCAGTATGATTGCCACAAAGATAGCTCTTCTGCACAGCTAATAGAGAGGAATGCCGCTTTTTTCAAGGGCATGTAATGACAGGACAAAGGGAAATGGTTTTAATCTGAAAGAGTAGGTTTGGATTAGATCCTAGGAAAAAAATCTTCATTTTCAGGGTGAAAGCACTGGCACAGGTTGCCCAGATGTGTATCTCCCGTCCCTCAAAGTATACAGACCAGATTGGATAGAGCTATGAGGAACCTGATTCAGTTAAAGGTGCTCCTGCTCAGGATAGGGACACTAGGACGTGATGATCTTTAATGTCCCTTCAAACCCAGACCATTCTGTGATTCTATGATTTTTTTGCTGTGGGCTGCATGAGCTCAATAGTGAAAGTTGAGAAAGTGAAAAGTGAAAGTAGTGAAAGCATTAAGGCACAATTATAATAATTGTCTACATCATCACCAACTGTATGAAGCTCAACAAGGGGAAATGCTAGATTCTGCACCTGGGACAGAGCAACCCTGGGTATAGTACAGACTGGAGAATGACAAAATGCTAGAAAGCAGCACTATGGAAAGAGATCAGAGGCCAGTAGCTGGCAAGTTGAATCTGAGCCAGCAGTGCCCTGGCAGCCAGGAGGGCCAAGTATGTCCTGTGGGGCATCAGGCACAGCATGGCAGCCAGGCAAGGGAGGGGATTGTCCCGCTCTGCTCCAAGCTGGGGCAGCCTCACCTCGAGTGCTGGAGACAGTTTTGGGCACCACAGTGTAAGGGAATAAAGCTATTAGGGAGTGTCCAAAGGAGGGCAGCAAAGATACTGAAGGGCCTTGAGAGAGAGCTGTGGGAGAAGTCACTGAGGGCACTTGGTCTCTTCAGCCTGAAGGAGACTGAAGGGAGACTTCATTGCAGTACAGCTTCCTCACAAGGGGAAGAGGAGGGGCAGAGACATTGGTCTCTTCTCTGTTGTGACCAGTGATAGGGNATTCTGTGATTCTATGATTTTTTTGCTGTGGGCTGCATGAGCTCAATAGTGAAAGTTGAGAAAGTGAAAAGTGAAAGTAGTGAAAGCATTAAGGCACAATTATAATAATTGTCTACATCATCACCAACTGTATGAAGCTCAACAAGGGGAAATGCTAGATTCTGCACCTGGGACAGAGCAACCCTGGGTATAGTACAGACTGGAGAATGACAAAATGCTAGAAAGCAGCACTATGGAAAGAGATCAGAGGCCAGTAGCTGGCAAGTTGAATCTGAGCCAGCAGTGCCCTGGCAGCCAGGAGGGCCAAGTATGTCCTGTGGGGCATCAGGCACAGCATGGCAGCCAGGCAAGGGAGGGGATTGTCCCGCTCTGCTCCAAGCTGGGGCAGCCTCACCTCGAGTGCTGGAGACAGTTTTGGGCACCACAGTGTAAGGGAATAAAGCTATTAGGGAGTGTCCAAAGGAGGGCAGCAAAGATACTGAAGGGCCTTGAGAGAGAGCTGTGGGAGAAGTCACTGAGGGCACTTGGTCTCTTCAGCCTGAAGGAGACTGAAGGGAGACTTCATTGCAGTACAGCTTCCTCACAAGGGGAAGAGGAGGGGCAGAGACATTGGTCTCTTCTCTGTTGTGACCAGTGATAGGGCCTAAGGGAGTGGCCTGAAGTTGTTTCAGGGGAGGTTTGGGTTGAATATTAGAAAAATTTTCATTCATCTGAGGGTGCTTGGGCACTGGAACAAGCTCTCCAGAGAAGTCAGCACAGCACCAAGACTGACAGAGTTCAAGAACTATTTGGGCAATGCTTTCAGACACATGGTGATCCTTGGGGATGGTGCTGTACAGAGGGAAAGAAAGGTGGGTAGAAACAAAATTGATGGTGCCTTTGCTACTCTTGGCCTTGGCAAAAAAAACACATTCACACATTAGTAAACCAGTATTAAACAAATAGATTTTCTCTCTGAGACTGAACTGTTTAAAACCTCTAACTCAGGAGTTCAAATGGGAAAACTGATGATGTATTACAATATATAGCACAAATTCTGAGAAAAAATGAGTTGCATTTGTCTGACATTTTTTCTTGCCTCTCTGCTGAAAGGGGACAAAAAACCAAACTGAAACACTACTTACTTTCTAGCAGCCTGTGAAATCATATGACCATCAGGTCATCTTTTATTTCTTTCTGACTGTTTCAGAATATCTCTTTCCTCATCACTCCTCTCTGTCACCTGTTTTCCCTAAAGAAAGATTTGGGATTCTTCACTCTGTAGTAAAAAACAGATATAACATCTTGGTTAGGGGTATTTCTCAAAATGCCCCCAAAGAAAAAACAGGAGCTATTTTACCTCTACCAGTGAAATACCAGTAAAGGTTTTTTTAATGTTAGGGTTGATTTGTCCATGCTCAAACATTATCTCTCTATAGATATAATTTAGTCAAGTCTTTTCTTTCCTCTCATATCAAGCTTTACTTTCATTTAAATCATTATTTATTATCCAGCACTCAAAACCACTTTCATAATTGATTCACATGACAAAACCCAGAGTTTTTTTCATGTATTACCTCCTCTTACATATCCTGCCTTCCTAATAACTGAGAACAGGGGTGTCATCATACTTTTACATACTGTAAACAACCGATAAAGAGTTTTTATACATCTGGCAAAATAAAATTAAACATTTGGGAAGTGATTCTAACTGTGTTTAAAGATGACCATAGAAAGTCTATTAAATTGTGGGAAGTACAGGACCTACAACAGAATTTCACCATTTTCTGTGAATATGTTTCAGAATTGGTAAAAGGAAAACTCAAACCAGCAACATTGCAGAGCTTCAAACAATATCAATATTTACATCAGAGTAAAAAAAAAATCCAAATCTTCAGTCTAATTTTTAATTTCCTCTAAACTCCATAAAATAAGAGACAAGTATGTTTTGTTATTTTAAGAGTATGTTTTGTTACTTTATGTAATTTAATAACTATTTGTCAATTTTTGTATTTATTTAATTTAAACTCTAATCTTGTAATGAAGAACAAAAATGTCACCTAGTTAAAAGAACATCAGAATGTCCTAATGGTGCACTAGAGAGATACTCAAGACAGACTCATTAAATTGTGGGTCTTTATTTTTCCCCTTCAGTTGATGAGCTAGTAGCTAAATGCCTCTGTCAGCTTCTGTTGAGAGGAAGAACAAAACATACAGTAAATCTGCAGAGGGAATATTATGAGAGCCAACTTATGCTATTTTGCCCTTGCTGCTTTTTTCATTGTCATCACTGCTGCATCTAGGTGTCTAAATATTCTGCACACCTTTCTGCGTCATACTTTTGTCAAAGGCAAGGATCAAGTGTTTTTCAATACAATTTTCTGCTTTGACAGCAACCTCCAGTAACTAGGCAATGACTGTGGGCATCCAATCAGCTTTACATTCTCTTAACAGTTGCCATGTTTCCCTAGATTGCTAATGAGGATAACGCTGTGATTGTGACAGAGCCTTAGTTAAGTCATGATATATGCCATCTCATTCTTTCTCTCTGTTGTAAAAGATTTAATAAACCATTATACACATGAAAAGTCAGTGTCTGACATATGCTTCGCAGAGTTCTACTGAGGCAAAGGTAGGACCCAGTGAGGGTTTAGACATGTAAAATTCATTCTGTGGAAATATGCATGTGCTTAGATAGCTACTGTGCCAATTTTGCAAACATCAGTGCCGTACATACATCTGCATCCCACTGCTCTCTATCTGAATGCTCTACATTATCCTGATAGGTACCATTTTAGAGCTCCTTTGATATCTCAAGAGAATCTTTTCCTTATTCACATTATTGGCAAGATACCTTTTCTTTCACCACTCACACATATTTACACTAAGTATCAACATTTTGCCTTTCATATTAGCATCCTGGTTAGCATCCCCAAAAGGTCTGTTAGAGACAGATATTGTTTACCATATCTTCCTCACATATCTGCACTCCTTTCGAAGAAGACTCGTAGGAATAAACCCCTAAAAATCTGGTCAGATAGTCTTACCAACAAACAGCAAATAGAATCCAGGCTCCACCTCTTGCTGAATCCATATGTATGACTGGTAACGTGTGTCAGATGTGGTCATTGTCCTCTGTTCAGTTAAAGAGAAGGTGCAGGCAAGATCGAGGGCGAATGGCTTAGAAGCAAGACCTTAGGTATTATTAACTGTGAGCAGGAAGGGATGCTTCAGAAGAAGGAATTCTAACAAAAGGGTACTTTTGTGATTGCATACAAAGAACTCATAAACTAGAAAAAAAATAAAAAAAGAGATAATTATGGGACAAAAATAATCAGAGAAGATAAGAGACGAGGAAGGCATAAGAGAAAGATAGACATGAAAGGGAAGGAGTATGGTTTACCACAAAATTGACGTGAAGTAATTTCAGTGGTGGAAGTTTTTATAGTATTTTTGCCCACTTTTCTGTACAATCACAGAAATTAGCTCAGTAGTTCACTGTTAATTTCTTTAGCTTGCAGCTTCTGTTTTATAGTATCTGCAATTTACTGGTTCACAGACATACTAAAATTTAGTTCTTCAATAATCCTAGCAAACACAATGCTTCAGTCTTGTATTTCAGTATCTCCATACCTATACAGTAGGGTTTTCCCTTTTTTAATTAGTATTTTTTTTCCNCAACCAACCAACCAAACAACCCTTTCTAAAGCAGACAGTTGGTTATTATTAAAAAGAAAAAAATCATTCCTATCTTCCTAACCAGTTTTTTACTGGTCACTCCACAAATCTCTGGTGAAGGGTGTTAATTTCACTTTCATTTATTAGTTAGTACATGTTTTTCTTGAAGTATAAGTAAAATTATAAAATTCATAAAAGCTTAAGCTCTTTAGTAATTGATGGTTCAATGACAATTCCCGACATTTTAACTTTCCATTCCTCTCCAAATCTATGATTAGAACAAAAGTGTCAAATTTGTCCTAGTAAAAAATCTGGCATTCATTGGTTTATCAAGTGATAGCATGAAACTTTGCATTATATTTTAAAGAATAAGCTTTTGTGAATGCTTTATCAGTGCAGCAAGACATTATCCCCTTATTATAGTACTGGAGTTATCAATTGTTTGCAATTACTGTAAATTTGCCTTTGAAAAATTTAATCACGGTTGATCAATAAAATGCAAGAAAGACATACAGAAGAAAAATTAATTCAGAAGTGAAAAATAGAAAATTCAGTAGAAGAAAATTTGTCAGCATGATCTCTCTAGTCCTTTGAGATAATTACTATAAATTGTCTTTATTAGAAAGACTTATTTCTATTGATACTAGCTTTTCCTTGAGTAATCTCTTTTGATGTAAGATACTATCTGAACAAATAAAATGATGAGGAAATGCTTCTTTTGTTTTTCTTTCACTTACTTTTGTTGCTTCTTGTCCTCAACCAGAGTTGAGTGTCTGTATGTATCACTTTTTCTAACCCTATGCAGTATTTTTTTTTTAAGCATTGAAATGCAGAAACAGAAGTAGCCTTTTCATTAAGAATAAACTGTGTTTTCCAGAAATCCTAACCATTCTTGTTTCTTCATCCCTCCTCTCTTTATGCAATGACAGATACCTGTGATCAGGTGGATTGTAAAGAGGTTATGAATAGCCTTTCCCTAACAGAGAACAATAATGGAGAAGAAAAATGGCTGAAAAAATCCTGGATTATGACTTCTAACTGGCATGAAGTATCTACCAAAATTACTTCAGATCTCAAAAAAAAAAAAAGTGAGAAAAAAAAGATTGTGGATCAGAAAGCTAATGTGATATTTTTCCTCTAATAATAATGAACACAGAAATGTTTTGTTCTGGGGTTTCTCTTCTGTTTATTTCTGTGATGGCCCTAAGCATCTATCAGGACACCAAGTTATTTCACCATTCCTAAGGGAAAAATGATTCAGGAGGTGATTGATGGAGTTAATGGAATCTCACTTCTCCTCAGATGCCTGAAAACAAGTTATCCTCAAAATCGATTTGCTGTTTCTTGTAGCCATAGATCACACACTGAAAGTATTAGTGAAACAGAGTATTACATAAATTCTTTAACTAGTCAAAATCTGAAATGACAAATCCACCCAGATGCAGGCAGAAGTTGCCATCACAGTTTAAATGCAGTCTAATCTTTTAAGTGAAAATAAAATAATTTAATTCTGTTGAAAATCAACCTAGAAAGGCAAATTATATCTTATGGTGAGCGGAAGATTGCTGTATACCATTTACTTAGATCTTGGCTAGCTCAGGTATCTCTTTGCCATATACTTACAGACTAGAGGTACATCCAGTGTGAGCAGCAGTTGCAGGAGAAATCAAATCTTGCTTGTTAGGGACAAAATTCTCAGGATTTCTGTAGTGTAAGAAAGGAAGGAGAAGAAAGTGAGGTGGGAAACTGCTTGCAGAAGAAGAGCTGTAAATATTTTTGGAATATCTGATGATCCAGAATTTTATTGAGCTCATAAAAACAAGTATAGACCCTTCTTTATTTTAAATCAGTCAAAAATTATTTAATTTTTTATTAATATTTCTTGTTAAACTACTCTTCTGGATTCCTAGTGTTTGTAATCTTGTGGAAGCTTGTTCTATAGCTACTGCCTGGTGCCTTTCA
>VWZN01018894.1:6006-18109 GCA_013396955.1 Regulus satrapa | reverse complement strand
AATCATGGAGTTCTTATTCAGTAGGTTTCTATCACTCCCTGCTGAATAGATAATCACATCACACAGGAAAGTGACTTATCATATATTCTTATATTAGGTTCATGGAGTTATTAGACCAAATCACAGGTTTTTCTGACACATAAGCAAAAGAAAACAAATTGCATATGTAGAATAAACTGTCTCATTAGCTAACTAATGAAGAATGTATTCGGCATACTCCATGACAACTGCTCCTTTCTGTTTTACTTTTCCTGCCTTCTTTACTGGCCATTTTCATGAAGCCCTCTTTCTGACTTTGAGTCTTCTTCCCAATGAAGGAGCTACTCCCCAAGATTTCTGCCTCTAAAACAAAGTATTTCTGATGGTTGTGCACACCCTTTGCTTAGCAACTTTTTAAACTTCAGCCTATGCCTACTCTTTTTCTAATAAATGTAGTAATTTTGCTTTGCACCATTATCAAAGTTTTACCTAGTGGCAACACTGTTCTGCATCAAGCTGTTTCTCAGAAAATATCCAAAGAAATGGAAGAACAAAGAACTAAGTTGTATAGGAAAAACTGCTAAACAAGAAGAAGAAACTAAGATTTATTAGCTGATGAGTCCAAGGGGAGAAAAAAAAGAAAAAAAAAATCAGTAATTTGGACATGGCCAAGTTTCTTTGACCTGCTTATGTCTGGGAAGGAGATGGGGAAAAATGAGTCAGAAATCTGGTATTGGGTGTCTTTATTTGTTTGTTTTGGGTTTTTTTAATGTGATATGTATCTGTATGAATTCAGTTATTTATCATGTGTCACACCGAGAATGTTGTTCAAACAAAATACCTCAACTAACTTTGATAAACATGTGAATTCTAAGGGACTGACTTCTTTGAAGTATTCATAAAGCAGAATTGCCAAAGCAGAGATAGTTAGTCACTCATTGGGGAAAAAGAAAATGCTTGAATAAGAGCCAGTTGGGACTACTGAACATATAATATTCGAAGCTATTGGATCCTCTGTGGAAAACTGTGTGTGTGAAATTGTTATGAATGCTATATCATGGCAGCAGGCATTTATCAACAATACTGCTTTTCATTTGGGAATATGAAACTAGATGCTAGTCTTACCTCTAAATCCAGACATGGAAAATTTGTCCTTAATTGGCACGACCCACCAACTGAAAGAAGTCCTGCATAAAATTCTGAGAATGTTTTTCATACATTCCCCTATGACGTTATTGTGGATTTTTTTCTTCCGCCACCCCAGCTCTCCTTTCAGCTACCAGCAGCCACAGTAGCAGCACAGCTTGAAATGAAATCAACAGCCAGAGGACCTCAGGATCAGAACAATAGATATCACTGACATGTCATTACTTCCATATAAAAAACAAACAGTGTCTACTCCCATTTACATTTATAGGCTAAAAGAGCCCTTTTGTTTAATTTTGTTTCATTTTCAAGGAGGGGATTACTCAAGCAAGTAGAGCAATACAGAGAAAAACCTTTCCCCAGCTTACTTATTCTACTTGTGTAAAAAGTGGTGTCATTCTTAGTAAAAGATTCTTGAAGTTTTATTTTTTCTATGCATTAGACTAAAGTATTGTCTCCTGTACCCCACAGGGAAACCAATTCATTGGTAGAAACACAAGTTTGCCCTCCTTAACTGCACCTCCAGGCACCTTGCAAATAATTTATGAAGTAGTTTGGCAATCAAAAAAGAATGGGAATTCACAAGGCAGACTCCTAGGCAAAGAAATCTTAGTCAATGTATTTCCATTCTATTAAGGTTTAAAAATAATGTCCAACTTCTTCACTTAGCAATGAGGCAGCATGTTTACAATGATGTTTGATAGTTTTTTGTAATATGAAAACTTTTGGCTTCACTAAGCCAAATTAATCTTTGTCTTACCTCTTGATCTCATAGCTAGACAAGTACGATGGTTCACAGATAACCTGGAAATATTAATTTTTCTTTTTTGTGTTCTGCATTAGAAATCCAGAAGCATTTCCTTAGACTTTGGTGAAAAGGAACTTAAAATCCTTACTCGAGAAAACCACACTATTCAATTTCCAAAATTCTGAAATACCAAAAAACCTAAGTGGAATACACAAAAGTCAAAAATTAAAATATGATACCCAGCATGCAATCCAGAAGTCTTTTTCATTGTACTCTAACTGTTTAGAAAAACACTTTCTGTACTGCCTGGGTAAAAGGATCTCATATACATGTATGAGTCAGTTGTTCAGGAAATACCTTGTCATCAATTTAGACAGAAGAGACAGTTCTTCAGAAAAATCTCAATTCCAGATCAGTAGCTGATTTTTTTTTTCTCTATGGGTCTTTCTGTACATAACATCTCCAGAAAGACCATCTCTTTCTCAGGCACAATTATAATTATATTCCTCTGTGGGAAAAGACACCTATATGTTGCCCTCCCCAGAGACAACAGCAAAATTGTCAAAGTGTAGCTCTGAGTGAGACAACAACAATGAGGTGACGATGGAAGGAAGGGAAATTATTCTTACTGTTCAGAATTTTCTTCATGTTCTCACAAATTATTAGGAATTTAAACTTTGGAACAAACATAAACATAGGTTATCAAGAAGACAATATTATCACTAATGAATTTTATGAAGCATCTAAAGAAGATTAGAGAACTTTTGCCTTCCTATAATTCTTATCAAGTCTTCAAAGAATATTAAATTCATTTTTGAGGTGCTGTATATTAGTCATGGCAAAGACCAAAACTTATTGTTTACAACCAGGAAGCTTTTCTTATTAGGTAACAACCACCTTACATTGCCAGTTAAAAATCCCTAGCCTCTCATTCAAAAACTACAGCTGCATGTATAAATTAAATAAAAGAACTCATATATGTTATACATGGATATAAGAATGATAGACTTGTCATTCTGGCAAGTCTTAGCTATGTTGGGAGAGAAAAAAATCTCACGAAAATTTCTTCAGAGGACAAGAACTACAGCCTGCTACATCCCTGTCACACTTCAACCTTAAACCAGAAAGAAGTTCTGACATGATAACTTAGTTGTTCCCTGAGTCCAGTTGACCGTCAGGATGTGCAGAGATAATTGTCACTTACAGTAAAATTTTTCAAAGTTTGTTGTAGGAAATGTAACTGAATCAACTCTCAGCTACACTGAAAGTTAACTTTCATTTTTCTTTTCTTCCTGTATCTTCTTTTTCAATATTTTCTTTGACTGTATAAAATAAAAAAGTTAAATCAAAATATCAGTTATAATAATTTTCCTATTTCATGTCAAGAGGAGAGGAATATATTTCACTGGCCATTGAGTACATCCATAAAGGAAATATCTAATTGTAGTAATCTTTGCAAGTCCACTTGCCAGATTGAAAGGATCAGTATATTTCTTACCATAATTAATTGGAATGTTTCTGATTAGGAACAGGAACACCTACACTGTAGTATTTAGTGATACAAATTACTATATTTTTAATTTAGTGATTACTCCTAAATATAAGCATGCTTTAATTAATGGTAAAAATTGTAAGCATCTATCGAGAGAAAGAAAATCTTTCTTCTATCTCTCTGCTTTGTTCTTTCTCCTTTTTTTTTTAAATTAGTTTTTCATATTCTGTTATACTAAATATGCATCAACTTTTAAAAGTAATTGAGTATTTAGAAGCTGTGAGACTTAGATCAACCCTGGGGTTCCTGCAGATATCAGAAGATTGGAAGCAGCACATATTTTTTTCTACTTTATATTACCCACTTTAAAAAAAAAAATCATATTTCTTGAGCATAATGGATAGACTGAAATGATTTACAAGGAAATAATTTCACTGAGGGACTTTGGGTTGGTAGTATCATATAACACAAAAACAAAAGCCTGATTGGTTTATGATTTCACTGGGAAACTGAAAGGAAATTAATTCTATTTAACTCACTACTTGTCAACTCCTTTGTTGTTGTTGTTGTTTGTAATATATGTACCTAACACTGTGTTTTATGTCTGGAGATATTTCAAGCTGCTAAAACATTTATTAGTTTAATAATAATGTTAGAAATGATTGAAATGCTATAAATGTTTAAAATGGAATATAGAAACTTCTGGGTTTGGTGTTCAAACTAAAACCATTTTGACTACGGTTTCTAAAACAGCCAGGTAACCTGAAGCATATTAACCAAGGTAACCTGCTATGCTAAGGTCTGGACTTTCTGAAATCAGAAAGATAGGTTAAAACACAGTACCAAACAAGGGTTAGAAAATGACTGCTGTCAAGGTTAGAAAATGACTATCCCTGCCCAGCTAGTACCCTCCTTCTGCACATTTGCACAAAACAGAAATCTGATAACAAGGGGGAAATGGCTTTGGAGAGCTTAGGACAAGAAGACAGTGAAAGCTCTGTGGCTCACTCAAGTAATTGCCTACTGTATCTATACATCACATAATCATGGTGGGTCAAGTATTTCTGATTGCTTTCTTAACCTAATACCCTCTAGACTTGAGAGGGAATAGGATATAATGACTTACACAAGCATGCTTTGTTCCCTGATCAGCACCACCATTCCCAGGTGAGTAGCTACCCTTTCTCTAGCCTGCCCTTACACTGAAAGCTGACCTCCTCTCTAGGTGGCTCAGTTTAGCTAGTACTTGCACTTCCCAGGAAGACACTTACAATTTTCTTAGATCAAAACATTAGTTTATAACCAGATTTTAAGGCCCTTGTTGCCACAGGAAAGAAGTAGACTGCTGTAGCCCTAGTGGAAATGCATCCTTTAGATAAGGATGTGCATCCCAACAGCTTAACTGGAGCCTTTCAGAAGACATTATCCATAGTACATGCAAATATCTAGTGGTTGATAAACCTGAAGGTTATAGTAAATCTGTGAATGATGACAACAAACGTGTCACACTTTTTGTTTTCTCAAAAACTCTCCTTCCAACATATCTCACACTCTTCCACTGCTTTCTCATAAGGCTTTTTTGGTTGATGATCTTATATTTTTGACTTGTGTCTGACACACCAATGATTTCCCTCCTGACTGTAAGCATATTAATGCAGTGGACACTGTGGCTAAAACTGTTTTAACCTTTGTGAGAAGACATCACTATTTAGTGATAAATACCAGTGGACTTATTTCTGCCACAGATTAAAAATACCAGTAACATTTTGATCACTTTTTTGGCTCCTAAGCAGGTCTTCTTAACCATTTATACTTCTTGACTAAGTCTAGAACAATTCAGTTCTCCAGTATTTGATTCCTCTCTGATGCCTGCACAGGGAAGGAGATGTTGGTGTCTGGACAGGAGGCAGGCTGGCAATTGCCATGCCCAGCCAGTAACCTCCCTAGCTGCATTGTCTCCTCCTCCAGCTCAGACCTTGCTCAAAGGTGTGGTAACTAACATGGGGAGGCAACAGATGGGGAAAGGGAAAGAACCTCCCCTAGTTGGATTAGTAATTGCATTTTCAGTGTCACTGCGTGATTCTGGTGTATGAGAGAAGGGAAAAGACTTAGGCATAAACCAAAGTACACTGAAAATAAGCTCCTCCTTCTGGTATTTGAACTAGGTGAAAAAAAGAGACAAAACCAAAAAGACAAATACTTTGAATTTAATAATCTCTAGGCACATATTCTCACATTTCTTTTGTTTTGTTGTTTTTTTTTTTAATTCATATTAAAATAAATATGCCACAAAACATGAGGAAAATTGTAAATAAAACATTATTTAGCCTTTATCATATGGAAGTATTTTAAATTTCTGAAGATAATTTCATTCAAAGTTTCTCAGCACACGATGTTTTTTGTTTTTTTTTATTTCTACTGAGCTGGAAGTAAAGGACATTTTTATACAATATGGAAATTTTGTGATATTTCAATAATACTTGGTAGTGATAAGGCAAACAAGCACAATCAACTTCACATGCAGCAAAGTTACACTTTTTTTTTTTTCTCACTCTTCCTCTAGTCACTGCAGAAATGACCATCCATCCTTTTGAGACTGGTTTTCACATGTTTTACATTTTAAAAAAATTCCTGCATTTTTTTTCTTTCCACTTTATGAGAATGATCACCTTCTCACACCAGTAAAAGCCTGTTTTATCCAGGATATATTTAAATCTTATCCCTCTAAATATTTAAAATACCATTATTGCAAAGCTCTGCAAGCTTTATCATCTTAAAATTGTTACTCCAAAGTAGTAGTGAAGTGAAATAATATTATGGTACAGATTGTGTATTCCTTGAACAATCTAAATGTTTCTTCAGTTATTCAACTGAAAAATAGATTTAAAAATATTTTCAGTGCTGATTTTATGTTTTTTGAAGTATTCATTTGTACTTTGAGCCAGATTGAGATTCTGCCAGCTCTTCACCCAGTGATAGTTATCAATAAACTAGGCAGAGATGGAAGACAGCACTGCTCTGAACTGGGAAAAACTGCCATCCAGAGTGATTTATCATATGCATAAAAGTCATAAAAAGACTGAATGATCTTTCTAAATAGCATAATACATTATACCAGTATTGAATAACAGAAAAGCTGAGATAAGAACCTTGTGATACAGCAAAAAGTAATGGAAGAGACTTAGATATAAAGTATGCTCACTGCAAAAACCCATGCATTTCTCTCTATTGTAAAGCTAAAAAAGTAAAATTATATATTAATTTAAAAGATGGAAGGAATAGCCTCAGAAGCTGGAAAAAACCCCACCTTTATTTATGAAGTGAAAAGCCATTCTCTGGTTAAACATGTCTGATTGTCAGTTCTGTGTGATCTAGCTATACCCATGTATTTCAGGGTGAGAATGATGGACAGCAAAAATTTTCTATTGTAACTAAATTCTGGCACTGGCATATGGCTGGTTTTGTATCTGGGATATATTTTTCTTCATATAAACATTTCTGTCTCTTTTATTAACATTATTATTGATAGGAAATTAATAAAATACTTCTGGAGTAGTATCTTTTTGTCTTAAAACATAAAATAGAGAGAAAAATTTTCATAGATGATATAGGTGAAATGTTTCATTTATGAGGATAGACAGTATTGGAAACAATGTTTATTTCTCTACTGACTATATCCCTGTTCCCTCTTCTTGCATTGGCAGCATTTTTTCTGGCCATTATGACTGTCCTAAGCAGAAAATCATGAATGGAATTGCAGACTGAGTTAGTAGTGACTTTAGGAGGGATATTCATCGGACCAAACATACCAGAAGTTGCATTGAAGATTTCCAGCCAAAGTCCTCTCAGTTTCTAGTTGAAGGTGGATAGAAGCAGGAAAATGCTGGGAAACTGATCTAATGATTAGATGAATGATCAGGTTATTGCTGTATAGTCTAGTCTATGAAAGAAAAATGCATTATGTGTATCTATATTCAACAATTCCAATGAAACTGCCTTACAAATGACAATAATTACATATAATTCAAAGGATAACATTCTGGTTTGCACTTGAAATAATTCCCCAAAACATTGTTTGAAATACATGGAAAAGAATAGTTTCAAATAAATTCTAGGCAGGATTTCTTCCTCAGATCTTGGGACTTACTTCTCCAGAGACATTGCTAAACACCCCATTTTTACCGTCCACAGGTAATCAAATTCTATCAATCCATTGTCTTACCTGGGAAAACTAATTTCAGTAGCAGCATCATGTTAAAGTAGCCCTGCCACTCAAAGATTTCTGAGATTTTGCAAAAAAAGCCCTGGTTATTTGAGCTTTGAGAAGGCATCAGAAACTTTAATGAGGACTTGAATATATAGATATCTCTGGGACAACTTCATACTTTTTTTGCCTCTCTGATATCCTCTCTCTGAAGAATCCTATTTTTCTAAATGATTTACATTCTACAATGTTGGAATTTTTTTTTCCTTAGAATCTTTGCTTTGCAGAACTAACTCTTTTTAGTATCAAACATAGACGCCCTATGCAAATATTTGCAATTTGAGTCCAACTCCAGCCAAGAATATCTAGATAGGCTTAGACTAATAGATATTTGTATTCATCTGTATTTGGTTTTCATTGAAATTTTGTGAAATAATAATATCAAAATATCAAAATATTTCTTTATAACATCTGTTTTGTCCTGATAGTGCAAGTATATTTAAACTAAATGTAGATGAAGGGGGCTGAAGGACAGTCACTGTCATAAAAACCACAGAGCTGTACCCATGAACTCCCATGGAATGAACTGTTCAGATTTTTCAGTGCTTTATGCTGTAACAGCAAAATAAAATGCCCAGAAATGAGCAGTGCAGGATAAGAACTGAGTAAAGTTGATATGGAAAAATGCTTGCCTAAAGATAAATAGCAGAAGGAAAGCTATTTTTTTCACTGGCTGGGAAAAACCTTAGGGAAGTCAACTGGTTGCATAGAATGAAAAAAAGCAGAGAGGGCAAAGCAGAGCTGATAAACTGCTGCTTTCAACAGAAGATAAATGACCATGATGGCCTGGCTTCCACATTTATGAGAGGAGAGCCTTTTTTATCTTAACAAGGAATGCAGACTTTATATTCTGTTTTCAGTTTCATTTTTATGGAATCTGATTTTCCCTTTGAACAATTTAGATTTAGATAAAAGTACTCTTTTCCAGAAGTCTCTTGGGGTTTTTTTGATTTTTGGGGTTTGTTTGTTTGTTTGTTTGTTTGTTTTTAGAGTGATCCACAGCGCATCATATTGAGTAATATTTAATTAGACCATTTCTATTTAGTATAATGTTCCAAATTCCAGAGAGTAAAAGAGTTGGATTTATTTTTTACCTATAGCCACCTATAATCTTGATTTTTCAGGACCACTTTTAGAACAGATGGTAGAAAAAAGTACCAAAACATACAATAGAACCCAAAGCATACAAGGGGCCCAAAGTATACAATGTTTCCCATCAAGGAATAAATAACAAGAAAGAAGTTTAGAATTAATGAGAAGACTTAAATATTAGTTCACATCTCAAAGCTTACGTTGCATAACAGCCACTTCCATTTCTGTAGTAGCTTCCACTTCAACACATTATCAAGGGAGCTTCTATTACCCTGGGCTCCATTTCACACTCAACACCTTCCTCCAGGATTCATTACAGAAGAGGTTAAACATATTCAGAAATTTTCTGTGTTTTAATGATCCATGCTGACTTTGTGGTTTCATTCCAGAAGAGACTCAAATTCTGGAGTCACTATCTGGACAGCCCCAACATAAACCCAGAACATACAATAAGAAAGTGAAAGGATTTATCTGAATTTGCTCTTCATTGTCTTCTTTGATCATGGGCAGACTCCCTTCCCTTTTTCCAACCACATCTCCTGTACAATTTGCTCTAAAACTCCTTCATGTTGGAATACAAATGCATGATTTAATTTGGTTTTGTTGGGTTTTGCTCAAGTAAGTCAGGCTCCTCAGTCAGATAAGCACTGTGAGATGTGCACTTGAGTTTTGTCTCCTCACTGTGATTGATGTTTTTCAGGCCACAGATCCTGTCTCCCAGAAGTGCTGTGTCTGTTACAAGGTTTCCCCCATGTAATCTTTTATTTTCTTTTTTTTTTAATTTTTTTTTTCTCCTGTGCCATGAGCTCACACATGTTGCAGTCTTTTTCCTGTAATCTGATTTACCAAAAGGTCTATGAGCCTGAAATAGATTAGACTCTAATGCAAGTTTGTGTCAACAGACTAAGACCAGGTTCATGGATGGCTTGGTTTCTAGTTTGAAAATGCATAAAAGATGATTGCTCTTGTTTAGCTTTGAAGAGAAATCCAGTCCCCTATATTACCTTCACATACTAATCATTTCTATAATTCTCAAATGAATTAAATATACAATGTTAAATATTTACTGACTTAACAGAAGGGTAATATATATAATGCTTTCAATTCTGTAATTAGATTAAGAAGGCCATTTTTATTGTTATTATCCCAGATAACTGAATATACTGGGTTTTAGGGAAATAATGGTTCATAGTAACATATAGTTAGGACCACTTCATTGTAGTAATGTCAACAAGGTCTCATCAGGGCAGAACAGCCCTTACATCTTAAAATTCTCTGTTGTCAAAAATCTTCAAAAGAACACAATCCTATGTATGAATTAGGATTATTTTGCCACACCTCTCTGTCTTTCAGAGAAAAGAAAATTTCACATAGCTGAATATCTGCAGCTATCAAAAGAGAGAAAAAAATAATGGGAGAAATTAAGTCAATAAGCACCTGAATGCCCACTCCAATGAACTAATAGCTGAATCCTGAGTAGTAATAGAAACAATTATCTTCACAAAGTCCAGGGTTGCATTGTTGATGCTGTTGTGCTGTAAATAAAGTTTGAGGAAATAGCGTACCGCAGTAAAAAATTGAAGTGGATTATAGTAGATAACTACAACATCTGCAAGCACCATTGTTACAAAATGTTATAATGCTTTCTACTCATCGTACTCTGCACGTGCATTGCTTTAGGTAATAGATACTGCCAATAAAAATAGTGAAGGGAAACACTGCACATGAGGAACACACATATCTGCATGGAAAATTTTTGCTAAGATGGAAGGAAGAGAGAGTATTTTTTCAGCTTAGTACCTCTAGATTTCCTTCCTTAAAAAACAAAAACAAACAAACAAAAAAAAAAACACCCAAAAAACCCTGCACAATAATAAAAGGTAGTTTGTTTCTCCCAGAAGGAAAAATAATCTTTTGCTTAAAAAGTCATGTTTGTGTGTATAAGCAAGGCTATTTGCATATTAAACTTTGTTCTTCAGGCTGGATTCTGGACTTTGATGTTTCTCACTTTAGTTGGTATGGAGTAAAAGTATCCAATACTCTTTGTGGCATCTCTAAGCTCAAAAAGCTCATGTTCTCCTCTAGGATAGAATAGTTAATCTTCCCACTTTTAGTGCAGGTCTCACCCAATTCACTTCTATCTAGGTGGACTAGACAGTGAATTGTTCTTTAGTCTGTTCTTCTTCCATAAAAATGGTTTGAAATAAGGTTGTGATTTATCTACAGTAGATACCTATAGGCATCCCCCAAGTACTTGCCTTCACAGAGCAGATGTCTTTATATCAATCATGGTGACATTACCATTATTAAGTAACCCCCTTCAGTTAGCACACTGAAGGGGCTACCCGCGTCACCTGACATTTGCTGATGTACTGCCTTCAGGGTGAGGATGCCTGTCAAGATAGTAAGCAATACATATACTGTCTGAAAAGCAGAATGAATAGGGAAGAAGTACTTGACTTACCCACAGGCATCTGTACATTACTTTGTTTGGGAAATCTTTCTTTGTCAGCAGCATAGTATCCCTAAGCAACTTGTCACAAGAAAAAATAAAAAATAAAAAAAATAAAAAAAAGGAAACAGATAGATATGACCCATCTAGCACAGAATGCTTTTAATGAAAGTGTTGTGCCTCTAAATGGGTGCTATCCATTATCTACTCTTTAAAAAGGATGAAAAATTATTTTGCTCTCACCCAATATGTGCCAAACAAAGGCACAATAAAAATGGCATTGAAATATATGAGCTCTTTGACAATAATATTAGTCACATCTTATAAACTGACCTTTCTGCTGGCAGGGACATTCACTAGGGTGTTCTAAGAGGGCAAGCATTTTCACTAGTATGAAAATTCATTATAACAGTCATGCAATAAAGAAACATCATTCTTTCCTGACTGACAATTTTTCTTCTCCACATATTATCTTCAGTGTTCACTTCTGCTCCCAAATGTTAAAAAAATATCCCACAAAGTTTCTACGGTACTGAAGGAATTGCTGGGATAAACACAAACTTCTAAGTAACACACCATGTCGGCTGCTGGTCTTAACACCATGAGTCAGTACTTACAGAGAGTGCTTATAAGTATCCTTAATCAGGGTGCAATTTAAAAGCTTTAGCACTCATGCTCATAGTTTTAAGAGACAATGGATTTAGAGGTATGATTCAGTAAAAGCACTGCCGTAGAAAGGGACCTGGGGATCCTGGTCATAAGAAAGTTGAATATAGTGTCAGCAGTGCACCCTGACAGCTAGTCAAGGGAGGTGATTGTTCCTCTCTACTCAGTACTGGGGTGGCCTCACCTTGACTATTGTGTGCAGTTTTGAGGACAACTGTAAATCTGTAAGACAGCATCCAAAGGAAGGCAACAAAGATCGTGAAG
>VWZN01018892.1:112594-124819 GCA_013396955.1 Regulus satrapa | reverse complement strand
GAAAAAAAAAAAAAAAAAAAAAAAAAAAAAAAGCACTGCTTTAATTGTTTTATTACCTTTCTTTGATGTATTACTTCTTTATTCTTTTTTTCAATGCACATTTTCATCCTTTCCATGATAATATTGCCACACAAAGCAGAAAAAACCCCACTGCCATTTATTTGTTCTTATTTCCTGCCTTGTAGTTGTTTAAACAGTTTCTCCATCTATACTACTGAGAGATCTATTTTAATCTTTGTGTAACCATCACTTACTTAAAGTATTTAGCTTCAGTTTTGTGGCTTCTTACAGTAATCTGTAGCTAGTGCTTGTAACACAGTTTCCACATCTTTGAGCAACTTTGCTTTGTTCAAGAATAATATTGATAATTGCTTCAATAATCCTAAAGTGAGAGATCATTCAACTTACTGCATCTTATACTTCTCCAATATTTGGTATTTGCTGTTTCTAGCTCTTCATTCCAAAGTCTTGGCTGAGAAAAAATAGATAAGGACAATTACAGAATCATGGAATTACACAGAATAACATAAACAATTAGGTTGAAAAACACCTCTGGGATCATGGAGTCCAACCTATGACCAAACACCACCATGTCAACTTATTAATCAATTAACTAATAATTAGTTAATTAATGATTTTCTGTAATAGAACATTTGCATTCTATCTTTTTCAAGCACTGTAATTTTCAAATCTAAACCACTGGGAGGATGACTTATAGATACCAAGAGATAATTAATGACTGGGCAAAGACAGCAGGAGGAACAGAGAGCATTTCCAGTAGGAGAGCAAACTTTGCTTTCCAAATAAAGGCAGAGGCAGGGTTTCAATTAATTCTCCTCAAGTGCAAAAAAATCTTAATTCAAAATAAGCCAAACAAAAAAGCACAAAATCCCAGATGAATATACTTATTACTTTCTGCAACCTTTTCAACAAAGCTATCAAGGCTAATGGTAGCATTATTAGGAAAATGCAAATGAAAAGCAATCCCTGGAGCAATTTCCATCCAGTCAGCAAGAGAGTATGAAAGCTGGTGTCTGAATATTAACAAATTGTCAGATGGGAGTAATGGTGAGGGAAACTCAGGATTGCAGCTTTGGGGTTAAGGCAGTATACCAAGGTACCCTGCATTTTCTTCATTGGTTCCCTTTTATCACCCTATAGCTTTAATAAATGAGCAAGTCAAAGATCAGCCCTTGATAATTGGAATGTCGACACTTGCAGGTCCAACTGCTGCAGAGAGTCAGTAATTCTAAATTACTGCTTTCAAACTTGATGTTGGGAGTCATGGTTACAGCACCATGTATGAACCATAGAGGTTTAGAGGAGAGAACCTGTGAAGCCTGTTGTAATTCATGTACCGGTGGGGGAAAGGGGATGCATTGCACTGCATATTTGCTCATAATTAAATCGGTATTATACCACCAGTCATGTGAATTAGAAAAATAAGCTTCTTAATGGCAATGATCTTCTAATCAAACAAATCAAATATGCATTAACTTCTTCTGGAAACATGGAAATGGGTTCCTTAGTTACAATGTTATCCCTCTGACATGGTATGAAAAAGTATTTCAGTTTTGTGCATAATAGAAGTATTCACAGTTTTAATCTTAAGAATTGGGACAGGGTGTATAGCAAATGGCAGGACTCAGCCCATAATCTCGAATATAGCAATAAATATTTCTGTCAGGAAATTAGATTTTAGAAGATTTCCAATTTTCTTTTGTGTTTCTGCACTTTTCTTTGTTTTCTGCAAGCCTTTCTTGTTTGTAAGTTACTGAACCAACAACCTTTTCAATAATCTTGATTCTTATGAAAAGATGGGGAATTATTTCACCTAAATATGACTTACTGTACATTTTTTATTGATATTTCCAAAGGACCTTATAGGATTGCAGCATGTACTGCATGGTTATGGGTAGTCATTCATCCCAGAATCAGAGAATATGATGTCATACTTTAATACAAGAATTTGCTGTATACCCATCTACCCTGTACCTCCCACTTTCCTGTCTACGACAAAAAAAAAAATTTAAATTCAAGCATATGTTCACAGAGTTTTCACTCAGATGTCTATAAATTATCTATGTCACCTTTTTTTTACTTTTTCCCCAAGGGAAAAAGAAGATTTGAGTTCTATGATGCCTGCTGGCTATAACCACTGGCAAATGCATACGTTGTAACTGCATGCCTAGGTAACACCACAGCTCCATGAACGCAGAAAACAGGATTAATGTCCAGTCCTGATTGGGGACACTTCTTCAGGAGATGATGCCACCAATCTCCCAGTTTCTTCTGTACATTCTTCCCACTGGCTCTCAGCACATCAGTTGTACCTGAGGAGGGCTGCTGAAGGGATAATCATTCCTTGCCCCAGATCATTCTGGCACTGTGCAGGAGCTTCTGACAGCTGCTGGGAGCTCATTGACTAATACCACAAATCCTCAGTTATCAGGATTTAATCAGGTGTTTCAGGTTGTATCTCAAGTCTATTCTATTTGGATACCACAAACTGCAGGTGCTTTTTTTCCACAAGTTTAACCAACAATCAATCACATGAACTGTAACCTTTACTTAAGTGATGTTGTATTTAACAACAATTTTTTCCAAAAATCACCTACTGGCCCCCAACATGTAGGTAAAAACTGAAATGCTGCTACAATTGCTAGATTATTACTATTAGTAAAATTTTAATACAATATTTGTTGCAAACTCTACCTCTTTAATAACAGATCTGGGAGTAATTTTGTAGAGATGAAAACAGGCTCACTGACCTGACATTTAGTACCACACAGAGGTAATAACAAGAGCCCAAAGAGCGTTCAATTTTTAAAGAAGAAAAACCATATGTAGCCATTATTTATTTACCAATACAAAATACAGGCACTTTTAAAAGGTTTTAAAATTGAAGCAGTAGGATTACAAGTGCACAGGAGTGGCAGTGATCCACAGAGACCACCTGAGGGATTCAGGAAGAAAAGAAGCAGACGGAATTCTTATCAGGTTATTTTTCCTACATAATGTGAGTCCTCCAGAAATTTTGTCTGAAGAACTTTGGAAATTTCTGCAAACTGGCTATTGCCTCAGTGGAGCAATTGTAAGAGTAATTGAGAAACCTGTAGCAGCTAATATGAAATTTCAATCCTTCAATAGCAGTGAGTTTAACAAGAAAGTTTCCAATCCAAAACTTATGAGCTCCCCTGAGTATAGCTGTGAAGGATACATATTTCTCAAAGTACTGCTATTTGGGGCAATGAGCTTACAAGGCTAGCTTCTTGCCAAACCTTTCAAACCAATACTTTCAGGTCTTAAATACTACATCAGAGACACTGTTCTATGGCCATAAATTTTAAATTTTCATATTTTGGAGGGCAGGAGGGAGAAAAAATACTATTTTTTTCATACTGCATATTCCAGGAAGGCTCTGACTTATTTGGAACTGTTACTGATCCCTGTTGCATATTTGCAGAAAAGGCATTTTAATTCAAGAGATTAGAACTCAGACATAGCAAACTTTTTATGCTGGACAAGATATTCCTGTAATTTTATTTAATGTCAGGAAAGAATAAGAACCTTGATTTGAAAATATTTTCTACAACTTCAATATATATTTCAAATGTTTTATCCTATCTCACAGTATAATTTTCACTGCATACAGTCAGCACATATTTAAAATAGATCTTGAAGCAACATCCATATACTATCATGCTATGTCAAACAAATATTCCTTTCTGTGTCTTCTCTGCATCATGAAATTTCCTAAATGGATTTTGGAATCCATATATGAAGTAGGAAAAGTTTTTTAGAAATAGCAGAAACATTCATGAATAGAGGAAAAAACAGCAGCAATTCATCCACTGAAGCTAAGAGGAATCAAGGAGCCCTGAGACTAGCAATACAGTTTTTCTGACTAACACAATTTAACAACAAGAGGGAGAAGAGCATTTATTATTGTAATCATCATCTTCATTAGTAAACAAGATAATTATTTAATAATAATTCTTATTTTAGGAGTATGGAGGGGCCTCTAGCAATCAGATACTATTGTGTTAGGCTTGATGTAAAATTAAGTAAATGTTAATATCAGACATGAGGAATATGTCTACACTGCTAAAGAAAAGGGACCATGGAGCAAGGCTAAACATCACGCATGTGGATGGATATACCTACTTGTTTTGAAGCACATAAGTTACAAGCACGCTTCTAAAGAATGAGGAAAAGACATTGATATTCAGATAGTGTTGTAGACCCCCAAACCACATGGCTAAATAAGGTGGCGGTGGACAAACTGGTGAAAAGCTGACCTTGTAACAAAGAGTGGTTTATTCATATTGAATCTCATTTACTGACAAGACAACCTAGACAGAGGCAATTTCAAAGACCAGAGCATGTAAGAGGGCAAGGGAAGAGCTGATTGTCTATGGTGGATATGATGACGGCCTTTGCTGGACAAAAGAAATTAATTCTGGGAAGCATTTATGAATTTATAAATTAGCAGGGTAGGAAAATCAAAATAAGGAAGCAACAGAGAGGGTCTTTACCTAGAGAAGGAAATTAACCAGGAACACAAGGAATAATATCAAAATGTAGACTGGACACAGCCTTGGAAGACCCCAGGTCCAACTGCTACACTTCAGATACCTTTGTTCTCCAGAGGAGAAGCAGCGATAACAAACAGATTCTCCCTGTCCTTAATATATCTTTTAAAACAGTTTTCTCCAGCAGCTGAAACTCTAACAATTCCTAGGCAAACAGAAAGTTACCTAAATTCTTTTAGATGGGATTACCCCTAGAGCAGCCTCCCTGGTGTTTCAATTCAGCTTAAACTAGTTCCAAAAGTGTTGGGAATACAGTGGAGAGAAAATTCAAAAATAATGAAGCATCCATAGTGTCATATTGAACCACGAACACAGACATACATGTAGAACAGTTACTGTACAAACAGCCATAGAACATCCCCATCTTACAACACTGGCTGGCCAACAGACCTATGGAACAGAGGAGGCAGTAAAGGAAGGTATAAAGCCTTTCTGTGACTATGTGTGGACACCGTGTTCAGTGAATCAATTAATTTTTAATACTTTAATGTCAGGCAGAGGATGCATTAGAAAACAAGTACAAGTTAGGAAGAAAAATATCTAAAAGGAAGCCATACAGTGCTGTCAAATAAGAATAAGGAATGCCTGTAGGTTAATTTAGTATACAGCTTAATTTTTCATCAGTTATCTGATGCACTACAAATCCTTGTGTTGGCATTTAATTTTTTTTTAACTTGTTGCCCTTAAATCAGCTCTAATTTTTAAAAATAATTACTTATTACCTACTATAAATTGTGAAACAAGGAGTGCTTGCAAAGAAGCAGTAAACAGAGTTCTTCTTTTTTCTTGGGACACCATTACTCCTGTATACATGAATCAGCTGCTCAAAGTATGTGAAAAATATGCCAAATAAATATAGTTAGACTCTAGATTTATCCTCTGGTGGCTTTTTCCTGTGTATCATAAGAACAATAGGGGCCCCCAAGATTAAAAGGAGAGGTGCAAAAATATTTGAGCCACTTATAGACACCATAGTGACACCTAAAAGCATTATTGTTTCATTATTCTATGAAAGAAGACAACTAGAAGTATTCCACATTTTTTCCCTCCTTCTGCTATATTAGACTTTTGGTGGGTAGCAGCTGTGCAATATCACTGTAGTCTCATATTTGTCTACATTCCAGTATCACCTTTTGCTGTAGATGGGGCTATGCACTTCACTCATAAGAGAGAAGCAATAAAATGTATTGGTATTACAAAGTTCAACACAAATGCACCAGTGGTTTAGCAAGTTTTAATGGCCAGGTACAGTTGATTATTTACTGCATAGTGGACAGGGTCAGACAGAGCTGTCAGGGAGACCCTCCTGTTCATACATGAGTTTAAGTATCCCCTCATGTTCTAAACTCCTTTTTAGAGGAAGTACATCTACAACTAAATCCAGATTTAGTCTCAGACTTGGACAACAGTGGATGGATCCTCACCTTTGCTCTCTAAAGGATTCATTAATTTACATAATTTAGCTAGGATTTCAAAGTTTACCATGTCAATCACTGAAAAACTAAAGTCAGAGATGGCAGCACAGTCATGTGTTGATTCTTCAATCATTCATTCATCTTTACATCACATACCTCCTCACCGCTGTTGTCTAATTGTACAGTTGGGACTGTCTTTCTTGTAGATATACTTTTTTCTATCGAGTCTACTTGCATAGAGGGTTTGAATTTTACCAAGAGCCTTTTGTTGCAAGGGATCTCTCAGCCTCAAGGAACAAGCTTAAGAGATCTCCCTACTCAAGGAGAGATACTGTCAAGAATGCTGCTGCATGCAGGAAAGCTCAATGGGTCCTGGGCTCTCCATTAAATAAGATAATTTACTCATACTCACCTTTTCGTGTCAACTACAGATATTAGCTTCTTGGCTGGCATCAGACCTTGACCACCACTGTGCTTAAGTGGGTGTATTGCCCAAATTAGTCTTTGACTATGATGTTCCTGTCTGTTTCTCCTGAATCCACTTGGAGATGGATGCAGTCATCAGAAACAGATGGATCTATTATGATCACCACTGATGGTTATCACTTGAGCATGGCTCTGGAAAATAAAGGTCAGTTTAGGGAAGAGATGGAAGAGGACCATAATATCACACCTCTATTTTATAATATTAAAACTTCCTCTAACTTTTCAGCATTTTCTGGAAATTTTCCAGGCTTCTCTTTCTCTACATTTAAGAATAGCCAAAGGCAGACTAATCATTTGCAAAGAGGAAGAAATGACATGTAGCAAATGTTCTAAAACCCTAGGTGAAAAGAGTTATAAAGGAAAAAAAAACATCATAGTTTTTAAAACAACATTGGAAAAACTAAAAGTCAGAGCTGCCAGAACATTCATGTTTTGATTCTTCATTCATTCTTTTTTATACCACCAGTGTTGTTTAATTGTACAGTTGGTACTGTCTTTCCTGTATATTCTTTTTTTTTTTCTTTCTATAGTCTACTTGCATAGAGGATTTAAATTTTTTGTGATTTTTTTAGAACCAAAATAAACAAGCAAGCAAATAAATAATTTAAGCACAATCAAGCTGGGATATATCAACATATAGAATAGAGCAAATTATTTTAGTTATGGACATTTGCTATTTAATTACACTACAGCCTATTACATCTTAAATAGAGTGCCACTGCCAGCTCATGATAAAGCAGCTGGTAGGTTTAGATGAGTGCAAAAAAGCTTTTCTGAAATTACTAATTAAAAGCCAAAGCCAGAAAAAAAACTCACATCTTTGGGGAAGAGGATATGATTTGCCATTGCAATCAGCAGTTCTACAGCTCCAGTCATATTTGTGACTCAGGCTCGATGTCACAGATAAAATATTTGGGGTTTGGATGTTATTGGGAGGAATACTGAAAAGGAATACTCAAAAGTAGTATTTGATCTGTTGCAGGTATTTTCATAAAAGTATAACTTTGAAGATTTTTGGAAGATATTGATACTTGAAAAAGTTTTAACTTGCCTACAAAAACTGTAAAGATAAAAACCAACAAGGTTCTATAATGACTTTTTTTTCCCTATTGACATCTGTGATCAATGAAGGATAAAAAGATATATTTCTTGAGGAGAATCTAAAATAAAACACATCTATGAAAATGTTCATTTGATCAAAACGATTTTTTTAATGAATCCTTCAAATTCATTCTTGCCAGCTCTACCTGTGTAGACCCAAGATGAACTCAGTGTTAGCACAGAGGGCCCCTAAACACTACTTACTGATCCATGCTCTGTTTTGTGTAAGCCAAATATATAGAAGCTGTTAAACATTAAATCTACATAGTTGACTACCCTGTGCTTCACTAAGTTGTGTGGTTATCTCTGTCAACTGTGCAAAAGCACTGGTGTTAGTCAGCCATTCCTGGCATACATCAACCACTTAGAGTAAATCCCAAAGCAAAACTTACTTTCTGGAGTTATGCTAAAGAAAGTTGTTCTTAGGAGTTGTAAATAAAAAGCTTAAGAGGTTATAAACACCATAAAATAATTTTACACAGATAAGCTTAATTTTTTTTTTTTAAACCCCATAAATTAGTTCTTTTGAAACTTATTTAAATAGACTATTGTCCATAAATAGAAAGAGGTAAATATCCTACCATGATTCAATAATCTTGAGGACTATGAAAATAAACAGAAATTAAGAGTTCTGTGAGAGACAAGGAAAAAAGGAAATCACAATATCCAAATAGGGAAAATTAAAGTCTCTAAAGGAGTGGAAATGTCTTTGGCTTAGTACTAAACTGATTTAGACTAGAGTGAAAAAATGCCAACAAACAAATCAAAAAGGAAAAAATTAAAATAAAAATTAAATTAAAAATACAAAACTCCTAAAAATTAATGTAATTTATATCAAAGGATCAAAAAGTAAATCTATAATTTTTATTAGGAGACAAAATGTAAGTTTCTAATCAGCATAAGTTGGACTGAGCACTTTACATTTTATGCTTGTGTTATAAAACTTTGATTGTTTTTTTAATTAGAAAGTTTACTTAGATAATAAAAAAACTACTGTTTTTGCATTCAAATTAAGCTCAAGGGAGAAACAGGATTGATCAAGTTGCTCTTATAATGAGGCAGATTTCTAGCCTCAGTTTAAAAAAATTTCTATTAGCATTACTCTTGCTAGTGAATATATATTCAAAAGAGGAGATCTGCAGCTAGTATGAACTGGAATTGCTTCCTTACACTCACACTGATTTACACCATCTTAGCATCTGGCTTATTGTTTCAACTACTGTTTTCTATTACGTGATGTGCTTTCAATTTTCTTCAAAGTACGAGAGATCTAAGTTTTAATGGACAGTTACTTACGCTATTGGTAGGCAGTAAAATAAAAATAAATGCTACTAATGGCTTCCACTGCACTTTATGGATACATAACAAAACAGACAAGGGTATTACTCTAGTGAGATTGCAATCTATATTGTATGTAGGCTGACACCACCCCCTGTTCAAATTTCCCAATGCTTCATATTCCTATGGCCTTTGCTATTTCTACAAATTGTTTAGGCTGAAATGTTGTGAGAGAATGGTAGCCCAACACTGAGATGGAGCAAGGCAAACAGGACTTGATGAGCAAGGAAAAAAAGCTGAGAAAGAAGGGGACTGGGAGCTATAGAAGAACAGGGAGACTTATTTGGCTGACTTAGACTAATGGTTAAAAAACTTGAAGAAGCTTGTTGCTAGAACTTAGGAAATTTGGGAGAGATGAATAGCAACTGGAGAAACAACAGGGAGAAGAACTGTGTGAGACAGGCCAGGGTGCAAAAGGATGAGACCAGAGAGGAAGTGAGACTGCTGAAAGAGCCCAGGCGGGAGCATGGAGCTGATCTGAGACTGATAAAAAGGTTGGAGATCAACTAGGACTAGTATCCAAGAGCAAGGAAAGTTGGCATCTAAAGAGTTGAGAAAGGACCATTGGACATGGATGGTAAAGTGGAATTGGTATGACATACATGAAGAATGCAGGTTGAGACACTGCCGGCAAAGAAAATTAGAGTAGGAAGGGAAACTTAGAAGAGAGAAAACAGCGTGATTGAAAAGGGCCAGATGACTGGCTGGGGAAATAGGCAGTGGGCTGAAGAAACCTCTACAGAGTTCCAGGGTCAAGCCACAGATCCCAGCTCCATGACCCACTAGTGTTTATGAACTCATTCTGTCCACTAGCATAGGAAGAGCTGACAAATTCTCCCTAGAATTTTCCCCATCCCCAAAATAGTCACTTTATACACACCTCTAGCACCCAGAAATTTTAGCTTCATGACCAAAATGTCATGGAAACATTAGCTCCATGACCACTTCTGAATGTAGTTCTGAGGAAAGTTACAGAAGTATTCCCTTCTTTCTGCCTTCACTGAGGCTGGTTACTGTTTCATTAATAGTCAACCCGAAATATGCCACAGCCTAAACCCATATGTTACACAGCAAACAAGAAGCTAGATAAGAAAGGCAATCCTATTTTTTGTAAAGAAGTTGTATAACACAGATCGCTAAAGTCTGCTAATACTGCTCAGAAGAGATGCAGTTGGAAAAGGCAAAAGTGAGGCAGTAATTATTTTATTGCTCAGCTTCTTGTTTTTTACTCAGCTCTTCCATCATCTAAAAGTGCTCCAGCCACTAGGGCCAATCCCCATCAAAATCCCTCTCTAAATCACAGTACCAAGGGAGTTCTCAGTTGACTCTGAGATTCATTACTTGCCCCAAAAGCATAATCTCTCTTCAGAAGCTGAGCGCATAGATTATGGATCCATGTCTTCCCCCATGGCCCAGCTGACAGAATCATTCTATTTCACCAAGCCTTCATGCCTGCAGGAGTCTGATGTGCCCTGGCTGCAGCATGATGCTCAGGTGACCAGGAGCCAGGATGCATTGCAGAATGCACCAGCTGAGTCCAGGTGAAGCCTGTGAGAATCTATTTTACCAGTTTCACATCTCTTAATAGTTAATATGTAGTGATTTAACTGTATCCTTTCTTGAGGTTGACATTGCTGTTACTAACACTAGCAACTCCTTTTTTCTCTTGGTAAAATAGAAAATGTTTCTTATATGTTTACTTCATTTCAAAACCTAACATTTCCAATTGTGATCAAAATATCACATGCGAAAGAGCCCAGGAAACCCAACGGTTTTATTGAGAATGGATCTTGCTTTTTACAGCCTTGTTAGTGCTTGGTGAGAAGTTCAGGAACTACTGATCTCAGTGAAATAGAAACAATTTCTGGTAACCACCAGAACTTACTGAGTAATCAGTAAGTAGGATGGAGAGAGTCAGAAAAATGATTGAAAATTCATGGGGGAAAAGTGTCTTGACAGTTTACCAGAAAAGTCCATTAAAAAATACAGCTCTTCAGATCAGCTACTCTGCCACCTGAGTTCTGCAGCCCATAATTTCTTTAATTGCCTTTGAAAAGTTTCCAACCAACCATTAGAATTGATGCGTTTGCCTTGTGGCTGTGATTTCTTAAATTCTTAGAGATTACTTCTTAAAGAAACTTTTTTTTTCTTGTCATGCTTTTTGTTGGATGGTGAAAAAAAAAGAAATTGGAAAAGTTTTTGTATGTTTTGCATACAATAGTGCTGAAATTTTTCTCCCAAAGAGTCTGATGTGATTGAAATGCTGAAGATTGCTGTTTGTACTGGAGAAGTAGAGGCTATTTGCTATAAAAATACTTCAACAGACTCACTTGAAATAGAAGTGCTGTGCTGCTTCTGCAGCACCGCAGCTTGAGTGACTGACAAACCCGTCACAGCGTTTCCACTAACAGCAGGGAAAGGCACACATTTCCAAGTGGATACTCTTCACAGTATTCTCATACTGTGGCCCAATTATATCTTTCTTAAAGAATAAAACTTCTTCTCCAGACATGACTAATACATCTCTGAATGTTTTGGAGTTTTATCTGAAGTTTAACAGCTTCCTTGTTTATATTTGCAAAGTTCCATTACATTAATGACAAATCACATATTTCTGAGGCACTTGACATTTGTATATTATATCATTTTTATCTGTTTTATTTTGGAGTGGTTAATTCTGTGGCATAATGTGTTTCTCATAAATCCTTCTATGCTTTCTTTCATAAATTATATATAATAAAGAGATGGGTTTGAGGTGGGGTAGTTAATGAGTTTGTATAAAAGGCTTTTGTTTGCAAAAGGACTGACTAAAAAGGAGCAGAAATTAGGAAAAACTACCATGTCCTTAAAGTGAAGGTTTGGATTTGTGGATGACAGAAGAGACAAAACAGACCTTATTTCCCTCTGCCTTTAGGCTTGTTCCCTTTTCTCTCCTATTTCAACCTAAGCTCACAGCCTTCAAATCTTCCACTTCTCTAACAATTTAACAACCCCTTGCCGAGAGACTAAGGTGGTTTTAAGCTGCTGTACTTTGGGAGTCTGTTGAATCTATTTGGTCTCTTGACTGCTGTTGGTGCTGAAAGGAAATTGCACTTTTAGGCAGCTTTTGTTTCATAATTCAAAGGAAGTAGAAACTAAAACAATAAATTAATATCTCTGAGACAAACAATAGATCAGACAGATTAGCCGTATGGATAAAGAGTAAAAGAAAGTGTACTAATATACTCTGAATGAAAGGATGGAGGTGCTGAAAGTTCATTCAGAGTAACTGAATCCCTTTAGAAATGTCA
>VWZN01018892.1:81361-93923 GCA_013396955.1 Regulus satrapa | reverse complement strand
ACAGCAAAATCACAAGCTGGATTTCACTGTAAAAGCTAGAGCTTTTGCTCCCAAACTCATCTTTATTAGTCAACATATAAATGCATGCATGGAAAGGAGCTGACAGCACAGTGAGGCATGAATTTCAAGTATATTCCAGCAGCAAAGGTCAGAAGCATATTTCCTATTTGAGTAGCAATTATAAATAGCCATCAGAGGTGAAATAAAATTTATGTACTGGGTTACATTGTGTTTCCTGTTGATTTTGAAAGATTAACATTATGAATGAAATAAGAAAAACCCCTATTTCCTCTGACAAAAAAATTAAATGCTTTCCAAAAACAGGATACCAGAGAACCCTCTTTTTCCCCCAAGAGAGTTTTTCACAGACTCAGAGATTTAGGTCCAGAAGGATAGTCCAAGGACACCTTTCTATTCATGTACTATTGCTTTTCATTTTCTTGTCAGATTCTTTAATATATGTTTCACATCCCAAAGAGATTCACCATATAGTCTGAGAGGCAGACAGTCACTGGTGTGCACCCTTGGGACCTCATCATACACAGCAAGTTGAAGCTCAGCAAAATTTCTGTGTTCTGAAAGCCTCCTCTCAAAGTAGCTAAGTCCAAGGTGTTGAGGGGGAAGGACCTCCAGAACCACTGATTTCCAACCGTATATATTGCTTCTCCAGGACACAACTACAGGTAATTATCCAAATTCAATTGTTTGTTGGGTTTGTTTTTTTTCTCCATCCATAGGTCACACTTGATTTGGTACCTCTCATCAGTATCTTTCCTTGGATATCACTCTTCTCTTTCTGCTCTCTGATTTCAATACATAATACACAATATTTTTGGTTTCACCTCAGTCCTTTCCCAGGTACCCCTCTCATCAAAAACATATCCAATTCTGCCACTATAATACTGTAACACAATAATTATAGCTTGAGGAAAAAATAATAATAAAAACTACTTTCCTATTCCAAATACATTTTTGATAACATTTTACTTTTCAGCAAGGATGCTTAGGATTACATACAACACTGAAGGGATAAAAAGACTCAGCACTGGGGCTCCTATCTAGAGTGAAAATTCTCATGGTTGTGAAATGTTCCAATAAACAGCTGCTGTAACAGTTCCATATTTTAGCATCTAGGGGAAATAACACACATAGAAGCCTTTTGCTTAAGCTGATATTGCACAGACAAACTATGAAGAACTTCATTATAAATTAAATTACTTTGAACAGGAACAGCCCTCACAGCTACTTTGTCCTAATGTTCTCAGTGAAAGTCTCTGGATTTGGGGTTTATCAAGGTGAAATCATTGAGAAGTCAAAGAAGGAAATTAAACATATCCTAGGTGATTTCCTCTGAACAGGCTTTATGAGAAAGCTGATAGAGCTCTGTATTTTGAACAGGAGATTGTAGCAGGGGCAGTGCTGACAGGCCCCAGGCTTTGTGCCAAAGTATTTATTTACTTGTGTTGTGACAAATATTAAGCTACAATCTGAAGTCTCATTGAACAGCAAAACCTCAGAAGGGCTAGCAGAGAGGAGTTTGCTGTGTCTCGGTATCCCCTCTCTGAGGGGAGGGAGAAGTTCATGTGTTTCATCAATGTCCTGACCACCTGGGTTTATTCACTGTAGGAATGAAAACTATTGCACTTTTGCCCATGAATAACTCAAGAGGTTTTCCCAGGACTGTCAAATTTTCACAATACTCCACATCTATAAACAAGTCAAAAACAAAGCAGTTTTGATTTAACTGCAGCAAATCATGTTTTAAATATTGAGTGTCTGTGTTTGGGAGGAGTATTGGCTTGAATTTTTGTGTACCAGGAAATGGCTTCTGACAGGAATTTGCTAAATAGAAACCAAAACAAAATTTTAGAGACTATTGATAGAACTATGCAAAGTATTACTTAATTAAATTACTAAAGACTAGTGACTGCAAACATTATTTTTTACTGAGTAAAGCTTGCAGGTCATGAGTGACAGTAAGGAATGAGAACTATGAAATAGATACTTAATACAAAAAATTGTTATATCCATTTAGGAGAATTTACCTCTTTGGTTTGTGTAGTCACTGCAAATGGGTTCACTTAGATGATGAAATTATATTTTGATATGTAAGTTATCATCCACTGCAAATAATACTTTTTTTCCCTTGCAGTCAGGATTTGAACTATACTCACAGGAATATTAGGAAGATGCCAGCACTAGGCAAGTGAGCTTCTGAGCAAATCACATTTGATTAAATTGCCTCTCTTAGTCACTTCAGTATTAGCTTGGTGATACACTGTGCTGCTCTATTCACAAAAGAGACAGGTCACTCTATTCTCTTCCTGGTCCTTTGATTCTCAAGCCTGGGAGAACAAAAAGCACCATGAAATGACATTTCCTGAGACTGATTCCCCACTGCTTCCCCAGTGCCATAACAGGAAGAAGGAATCAGAGCTATTGTCTTCAAAGCAGAGATTTTATTCCCGATCCCCAGTAGTAAAAACCATTTTGCAGCTTTTTTTGAAGGACGTGCATCTGTGCCCTAAATGAACACACAACATGACACATAAGCTAATGGCTGGAAACAAAGTGAGATTTGGACAATGGAATACTTTTGACAGTGCATGGGATTGAAGGGGGCCTAGAACAATAAATCAAAAAGCTGCACTCTTAGGTCTGCAGTATCTAAGATGCAATTTTGCCAGGCTAAACATAAAGGCTTTGCACCATGCAATACAATGTAAGAAGAATTTATTGTATCCATAAATCTACCTGAAGAACAGCACTCAGTCTTTGAACTAGCATGGGTGTTGATCTGCAAGCATCGTGAACTCATATCTAGAGTGAGCACCGAGAAGCATGAGAGTGAGGGAGACCTCTGCTTTCATCAAGAATCAGTTGGACAGTTTGCTCCCCTCCTCGCTGCTTATGCCTGGTAATGCTGGAAGGAAAATTAGGGCTGCAAAACAGCAAGGAAATGGAAAAAACAGAACCTGGATACAGAGCCTTTGTGTCAACTGTCTGCTGACACTGCTTTTGTATCCAGAGGAAAGCTGATAGGAGAAGAAAAGTTTAACTTTACACTAGCAGTAATATGCCATTGAAGAAAATCATATCTCCAGCTGTCTTCAGCTGGTTTTCTGCCTGAAACACAGTATGTACTGTTGTATTGGTCTCCTCCAGACCTCATCAGGTTTGATATCAGAAACACTTTTACAGCTAATAACCCTCAATTTTCTGTGATAAAAATATGGTTTGTATTATTCATACTCTCATCAAATTAATGCAATTGCATTGTCTCATCTCTTCATCTGACAGTTTTTTCTGATTTTACACATAGAGAAAAAATGTTAACAATAGACAATCAGAAAAATGTGCTACTGAAGTAAGGCTGAGTCTGAAACAGTGAGTCTAGAAAGAGACCTCTGCCAGTGGCTGCCAGGATCAGTTCAAGATTTCTCAAGATTTGTGATAGCCTGTTATAGTGATACCACTACTGAAATAAATGTGTGAGGATTTAGGAGGAAGTTTTATCTATCTGTAGTGAATATATAACAGTATAGAAATAAGCAAATGTAATTTAGAAGAGACAAGGGATGAGTTAAAAGAGATGAAAGAAATTAGACAGCATTGCAGGACAAAAAGGGGCTGAACATAAACTGCAAAGCTGTCTTGTTATCTATTTTGTGTATGTGACTTTGTGTTTACATTGTAAAGTTGAGTTCTTAACCCTTCTGCTCTTTAAAAATTTTGTTTAAACAAACAGAGTGAGGTGTGATTTACAGATGATACATGACAAGCCACTCCTATTTCAGGGCTGCTGGACACGGATCCTCCCAAACTCTGGGCTGCAGTTTCCATCTCATGCTAGTCCATATAAGAACCCGTGCCAGGCACCACAGATGGGTCAACAGCTGGCATATGTGAGCTTTGTGTATCACTGAGTATTTCCCTGCCAGTCAGACAGTTTTGGCAATTGTTCAGAGAAGACATTAGAAAGCTGTCCAGTGCCATTGATAATGAAAAGAATAATGCTCCATGGAATACTTGCTGCCAGAGAAAAATGTTGGTATGTGATAAATATCACAAAACTTGCAACTTTTTGAGTGTCTTAGGCTGAGCTAACTCACCAGCCAAATGTCACCCACTCCCAAGGAGGCTCTCACAGCTTTTTTAAACAAATAGAAAAAAATAGTCACTTACACTAATAAACTCCCTCTACAACTGGCTCAGTACTTGAACCAATTCCAGTACAGATGCTCAGCCCCCAAACCTGAGTCCATGTCTTAAGTCACTGACAGGTTTGATAATGTTCTCCAGCTGAGAATAGGAGATCATTTCTTGTGAAGTTCAAACAGATGCCAGTAATAATGTTCTCCATGAATTCTTGGCATCTTTTGAAACCATAACAGTTCTTGACTTTTTTTTCTGTGACCAAGTCACTACTCAAAGGCAGAAGACAGGGACAACGTAGTTCTAGGGCTATTCAATGCTGTCAATAAATGTTCTTCAGACGTGTTAGGTAGCACGGAAAAGAAAACCTTGAAAACCCAAAGTTCTCATTGTTCAGGACATATCTAAATCCCTTGTTGACTGTTTATATAAGGGACTATCATCTTCAGGCCCATTTTTAACACACAGACTATTAGTCACTAATGAAAAGCCTATCAAGATATTTGAAAAGTGAAGCTAGTGAGGGATGGTAGTGTATGCATCCAACACCACACCCACAATGTAATTCCTCACAAAACCTGTCTAGGTTCCAAAGGCTTCTTCCATGTAAATCCTGTGAACTCTTCTCCAATATAGGGCTTTTCAAAACCCAACTATAGTTCTACAAATGAGTCATTGCCATTACTTTTTTTTCATATTGATCACATGTTGCTTGTTGTTGTACTTCACTTCACTGCATTACTCACTTGCTGCTTGCATTACAATATATCCCTCAAAGCAGGAGCCAGTCCCTTGTGTATATTTGTGCAGTGCCTTGCACAGAGGAGCTCTGGCCTCTAGGTGTTACCATAATATAAAGAATAAACAAAATCTCTGTTTTGTGATAACCATACATTTTCAAGCAAAGATTTTGTGTTAGCAGTATTTAATTAATAACCATAATTTTTCATAACAAGCACTAGCAGGGTGCTAAACCAATATTAGTCATAGAAAAAAGAATGTATTTTGCTTGTACCCATAAACACTTATTTCATGCTTCCTGGAACTCTCCCTTTTATCACAGATAGTTTTTTCAGGTGAATAGCATGGCAGTGGAAATTGCCTGAGGTATTAACAGAGCCCTGATATAATTGTGAGGGGTTGAGACAGAGTGTTCTGCCAAAAGGTTCTGAACTCCAGAACTTGCTTTTCCCATCCTTCCATGGAGCTAGAATTAGTTGACCTCTAGGTCATGCTAAAAAGAGTATCTTTTTCTATGAGACTTTTCTGGGAAAGTTGGTGGTGAATAAAACCTTATTTTAAGTATCTTCATAAGGCTTTTTATATTATGCCACTGATTTTGACTGTGTTTTACTTCACATACATTCTTTGACTTTTGGATTGGTTTTCTTTCACTAAATCAAAACAATAAATAATGGCACGGTAATCACTGTTGAAATTGCAACACTTACTCTTATAGCAGTTTTAGTAATTTCTGAACCATTTTTTCCCAATAGGTAGAAAGAGGAAGGGACAGTCTGCCACTGCCTGCTGTTGTGCAACAAGATTTTCCTTGGATATCCTGCCAGAGCTGAGACTGTAGCTAGCTTGAGTTCTTGTAGTGGATATAACACCAGTAGCACTATCCAGAGCTGCAGCAGAATCCAAATAATTTCTCTTAACTAGAGCTCACATTACATACCCAGGAAAGTCAGGAGAGAAATCTCAAGATGCCAATTACATACATAGCTTTAAACTGTGACTTTTACTATGGTTCTATATGAAAAGATCTCAGAATCTATGAAAGCTACAGCTTGTCTTCAGCTCTTAATTGTGTGAGTGGGACTATTTTTTCAGGTTTCATCTGGGTCCTGAGACTTGTTCAAGTTTCTCTAAACTTGTTGAAATAAGTACAGTGGTACCAGGTGTGCTGGATGAAAACAGAAATTTCAGGTGCAATGGACATATCCTGCCAATATTTATTTGTAAACAGACTTGAGTTTAGGAAAGACTATTTTTTTAGGAAACCCACAGTCAATATGTTTAGCTGCTACAGGTCCTAGAGTATGTTGTGATGTATAGGCACCCACCTTACTAAAGAGCTGATGAGACAGTGAGCCAGGAAGAAGCGTCCAATGTCTTAATTCTGTGTGATCTAACTTCAAACCGGCATCTATAAAACATGAGCTCTGAAATAATTTTATTTTTTCTAGGTTATTCTGCCTTGAAGCTTGCCAACATGAGTGGCTAGTGCAGTCCTATCCAAAGACAGAAAAGATTTTTCCCTGGGAATAAATTAAACCCTATCTAAACTCTTTTGCAATCCCTTTGTATGAGACACCTTCAGAAGTCACATTTTTTTGTCTAGGCTTTCCTCTGGTCTAGAACAAAGCTGCCTCTTCTTTGTAAACATTACTTCTGCTAACACTCACCTTAGTAGGATTGACAAAATTGAAAAATACCTTGAGTCCCAGTTGAAAAGTTCTGTCCCTGACCTCAAGTGAAAGACATTCCTCTGAGAGTACTTCCTTCCTCTAACACAGTTGATAGATTATCTGAATATAACCAGGGAATATTTCTAGGTTTTTGTTTGACTTGTAGTATTCATTTAATCATTTCACAAGTTTAATTTTCTTCAGTCACTACTTTGGGAAGAACAAACAAGCATCACTCTCTCCACTACTTCTCTTTATCATGTGAAGGCCTTCTGCTTTGCTACGAAAGCTGTGCAGAACCCTCCAAACACCTAAGAAACAGATTTTTGAGAAGATCTGTTAAAACAAAAATACCTGTATATCATCAAGCCACCAGAAACTTTAGGCAGAAGATCTGAGTTTTTAATCAGAGTAATTAAAATTAGAGATTTATTTTTTAATTCACTGCAGTAAATAATGTTAGGACCAAGGAAGATCTCTCTGCAGTCAGGGAGCTGCTGGCAAATCTTGGTCCAGTTATCTCAATGTAATTCTTGAAATTGCAGTTCTTTCCACCTGTTAACACCTGACTCCATGGTGTACTCTCATCTCCAACGTGATGGAACACTGGCAATTGTGCTGCTGCTGGAGCACAATTCACCTGCATGTTCCTGCTCCTGTATGTGAAGTGTGGTCTTTGCCTCTCACCTCTGAACCAACACTTTTGAAATTTCAGCCTTATGCTGACTTTTTCTAATTGTCTGATACTCAACAGCAGTTCCCCCACTTATTCAGAGCAGGAAAATAGTGAACAAATGCTGGTATTTATTAGACTCATAGGAAAAGGAGACCAGTAGCATTTTCCGCAATGATATTTTAGACCAAAAAAATCCATAAACTTATACTTGGTGCAATACCTAAAAATTCTTAAATGACAAGTCTAAATGCAGCTGGCTACCACTTAAATGAACAGCTGAAAGACTCTCATACCATATATCCAACTCCGTGGGAAATTGAAATATTCTATCTAAGATCTACATAAATGAAAGACATGATTCAAAAACTGTACTTAGAAAACCAAACCGTCTGCAAGTAAACCACACACCTTCTATCATGATGAAATACGAGTTCACCTCAGCAGATTTCATTGGCTTATGTTCTGTCATTTGATTAAATCCTAATTAAAATGGTGCAATTTTCTGATACAGAATGATGTCTTGTTGTGGCAAATGTCTTATTGTCAAGTTATAAGAGGATCACGACTTTTCTCTCAGCTCTTTTCAGTGTGACTAAAGGGTGCAGCAGTTCCAGGAAACAGGAATAAAGAACCCTTTACCAGACTTGTAGATGCCCAACAAGAGACTACTTTCCTCTGCAAAGGCGAGCTATCTTTTGCATCAGTAAAAGCTTTGCATCTTTTGTATCAGCTTCACAGTAAAGCTAAACATTTTCTAGGAACAAAAAATACTCCTGCTCAAGATATTTTCTTAGACTCACATACCAGAATAAGTCAGGCCTTGGGGCAAGTTGGTTTCTCGAGAGGACAGAATTCATGAAAAGTGGAAGAAACAGAGAGAAATATAGGAGTATAACACTTCTCCCACATCATCAAACATCCCTTTGCTTCAAACAGGGATCAGAAAATCCCTGTGTGAGCAATGAGAAGAATGATAAATTTACCACAGGACAATAAAATCGACTGTAATAGTAACTATTCCTACTGCTCAGAAAATGTTAGGCTGGATATCTTTGATTGTGGATCCAACCAAGACATTAGTCTCTAGTGCTTTTAGCTGCTCAAGGCTGGCAAAAAAAAATATGAAGTTATCTGAAATAAAAACAAAAATTTAATCATTATTTTGACTTATTGTACCAGGGCAGTGTAGCACAACTTCTTCCCGCTTCTCTCTTTACCACTTTCTGGCCCTTTTCCTTGGACAGTAAAAAAAGTTTTGGAGAATTGGAAGCCCAGATAGTCATGTTTTCTTCTGTACGAAAAAATGATCCCTGTGATTTAAAATATCATCTTTGGGACTTGTCAATTTTGAATGCATCCATGAACACAAGTAAATTTTTAGATGGCTGAAACTTAGCAGAAAAATTGAAACACAAAATCAAATAAAACAAACCAACCAAAAAAAAAAAAAAATTCAATGCGAACAGTAATAAGTCTAAAAATAAGAACTTCAATCATTTTGGTTGCCCAAAGACAAAAAAATACATAATTTTATTATTTCTAAATTAAAATACATACATAAAAATCTTTTCATTCAAGACTTTTTTTTTCTAAGAAAACAAATTATTTTTTAAAGTTTCTTTTTAAATGTAGCTATTTCATCTTAACACTAATAAAACAGGAGTTAAAAATCTACGATATTAGAAAAAAGATTTTTGCCTCAGGTTGACCAAAATTATAAATTTCAAGGGTTATTTTGTATTTCATGGATGTATTTAACCCCACTCCTTTTTTTTTTCTATTGGTGCAAGTCGGGTTTTCTTTCTTACTTTTTTTGTTTTTTTTTTTACCTATAAGCTGCAGTATTTAGCAAATTTTTCACACTTTTCCTACATTCTCTATTTTTAATTTTTTTTTTTCCATTAAAAACATACACAAAAGTAGGTAGTTACTTTAGACAATGTACCCAGTAGATCTTCCAGAGATCCATGGTGGTAGGGGTCACTTCCACCCATGAGGCTTATGTCCCCCTGGAATGCCCTGGGAGTCAGGTCAGGGTCCCCTATCTCTGCCTGGATTATTGTGATTCCCCTACCTGTCATTTTTCCTCTATGCTTCATTTTGTGAGTGGGAACAAGATCCTAACAATACTTAGTATAAAAGGATGGTTGGGTGGGGCAAGGGTCAAAAAAATTCTACTCTGGGTGGAGCTACTCTGCAGTCAGGTTCGTGCCCTCTTCTGGTTTCATCTCTAGCATTTGAGCAATGCTCTATTTTGTATTGTTGCTTGGAGAATGACTGTTGTTAAAACTGACATGTCAATAAAAAAAAAATTCAAAAGTAAGTACTTGTGTCTTTTTCTTCCAGTTGAAAATGTTCATCAATGGATTCAGAAAAGAGGGAGTAGGTCAAAAAGCCACATCTATTGTCAGAGATTTTTTCAGTAGCTGTAGTATCAAAACAGATGTCATCTGATATGACAAAGTTATGAACATCTTTGGTTGGTGTGCTATGAGCATATCTTCTGTCACAAATGATGTACTATATGTACCAGACTGCTCCACATTAATGTTGAACAGTTGATTCTTTCTAAAATGTCTCTACAGTGCATTGTGGGATGATAGTTGCCAGCTATATTTTCATGTTTCAAACAGAAGATTATTTTACTGAAAATTTCCATTTTTGTGGAAAATTACTTTTTATTTCTGATAATCCCTCTTGTAAGACCCATGCTCTGATCCTTCATGTTTGCCAGTCTCTCTGTTGGAAATGGCTACAAGCACAGATGATGCTGTGTTGGTGTAATTCTTCTGTCAGATCTAAAAAGAAATTTTGTTTCTTCTGCTTTGGCAGAGCTACAGCAATTATTGCAGTTATAATTATGAGCCAGGAAAATGAGAAGTGGTCTGCTGCAATATAAAATGAGAATTTCCAGGTGATGAAGGCAATCGTTGGCCAGCTACAGAGTGGAGGGGTGTTCCTGGGCTTTTGAAATAGCTGAGATTATGTAGCTACTCAAACCAATTTATCAGCAAAACCATGACAATTTTCCAATATAGAAAACGGTGGCCTTACATGGTAGGGCATCCAGTTCTGTTCAGGAGCAGCATCACCAGAAGACAACTCCAAATTTTTTCACTAACCCTTTGCATTATGATCAGAATGCAACTCTTGCCTCTTGTCTAACAGTCTTGTTCATTCATCTTTCTCTTGGCTTGTTCAGCAGTTGATTAGGGATCACTAATTGCTGTATTTATTCAGGAGCTATGATGCACTGTGGACTGAGGTAGGATAACACATATTTGGACCAACACGCAGCCTGTGACTTTTTAAAGATTTTTTTTAAAAAAAAAAAAGGTGGATTTTCTGCAATTCATTGCTCTTGTATGAATCATTGTTGACAACTGATAAGCTAAGAAACAAAAACAATTAATCAAACCCCACTAATATTTACTTATATCTGGAGTCCATAAGCCACTTCAATGACTTCATCCTCCTTTAGTAGGAAATGTTCCATTTTATACATATAGCCATATTTCAGTATTTTTCCTGCATTGCTGCTGGTATCAGCAATGCTGCTCCCACTAGACATTGTGCTGCAACGTAAGGGACTTATGCCTTTATGGAAGGTCATCTGTATTTGAATGACAGGAGCTACAAATTACTGAACAGAAAATTGAGAATTGATGCACACAGGGTGTGTACAGAGTTAGATCAGCAAAATTTCCCATAAAGTTTTATTCTACACTCAACAAATATCAGCCAGCTAAGCTTTCCACACACTTTCCCATTACATCCTCAAGTATCAGGCAATGAAAATACCAATTTTACTGATAAAGTATGACATCATTATATTAATAAATTAAGGCACATATGACTGAGTGCCTCTTTTCTGGTCTGGAAGTATAATCTGGAAAAAAAACTGTTTTATCTTCATTTAAATAGTAGAAAAGACTTGCATTTTCTTCACTTATTAAAAGTGTTTCTTTCCATCAAGACTTGAGGCATTTCCAATTTTGTTAATTTACTTTAACCACATAAATCTAAACTTTTCCACATTATTTCAGCATTGAATTTGTATTGAAAAATCTCTATTGCTTCTTTGTGTAACACCCATTTGCTCTTGGGTTGCAATACTTCCCTGTGAAACTCAACAAAAGGATTTTCTCAACAGTGAAGGGTGAAGGATCTGCTTAATCACAGAAAACTCTCTGAGATTTCAAAGCTTCTCATGATAAAACACAAATTAAATAGCTCTACAGGACCACAACACTGAGTCAGTGCCCTGTCTCACAATCTTAGTCAAAGATGATGTTTAGGGACTGGATGCAATGTTCATCTCTTTATTATTTTAACTATTTTTTCACCTTTTTCATTTTGCAGAATATGCATATTGCAGGGCTTGAGCAAAGCTACTTTCATTCATGAGAATTAATAGCAACCACTGTTTATTCATGGTAGAGGCACTAATTTAATTTGTGGAATCTATGCTGATATGTCTATCACACAATGTTTTAATAAACGTTTTAACACAAAACACATAAATACACATAGAAAATACAACTATGAATAATAATGTAAAATAATTTTCTGATACAGCCTTGGGGATTATTGACTTCATTTAATGTAATCATTCGTTTTAATAATCGATTTTGTAGGTTTTCTTTAGTGCAATAGAGTAGTTGATTATAATAAGACTGCCAAGTCTGAAGATAACCTATGTTATTACAGAAAAATGGCTGATGGATATGGTAAGACACCAGTTCCAGCGGAAGCTCTTCAGTGTTTGAAGTGGAAGGAGGAAGAACAGAAGAAGTTGTTCACAATTGAAACAAGGACTCATTGCCAAGAAAACAATGTTGAAGAATAGCATATGATGGAGGGATAGGCACAAAAGCCTGCAGCAAAAAATGATATACAGCTGGAAGAAAACATAAAAGGCAATCAGGAAATGCTGTGAAATGCATTAGATATAATAACGGGATGAGAGGAAGAAGGGCTTGTTAGTTAAAGGGAGAAGGCAAGCTACTGCAACGGACAGAGAAAGTCAAAGTGTTCTTGCTTTAGTTTGGTTGCTTTATTCTATATAGACACTTTAGTTCACATTTAGTTCACTTTGCATGGCTAATATTGATAACAAGGATGAAGGAAAGAGGCTATATTACAGTAATAAAACCAGACCAATTATATGAAGATAATTTAGATTTTGTCAAATTTTTCCCTGATGAGAATCGCTTAAGACAAATGGTTTAAGCAGTTTTCTTGGATGACTTGAAAAGACTCAATGGACTGAAAAAAGGCAAACAACGAGTATCCTATAAGGGAAAAGGGAGGGAGT
>VWZN01018892.1:47380-64217 GCA_013396955.1 Regulus satrapa | reverse complement strand
AGTTAATTCAGCCCTGACAGCTCTTTTCCAGGCTGAACAAATTCAATTCTCTCAGTTTTTCCTCAGATGAGGGGTGTTCTGTACCTGTAATCATCTTGGTGATTCTCCTCTGCAGTCTTTCCAACATGCTTATGTTTTTCTTGTGCTGAGGACTCCAGAGCTCAATTCAGTACTCCAGGTGTAGCCTCATCAGAGTGGAAAACAAGCAGCTTAAGGTTTCTCCATTTTATATTTAACACCTATAATACAATTGAGTTTTCTTCATTTTTTGTTTCATTAATTCTTGTCAATAAATAATGAGTTTTTGAGAAGAAAATTTAAATTATTTTCAACTTATTTGAAAGTTAATTTCACATCAAAAGTTTTGGAGGAAAGAATAGGTTCACAGAGAGGGTCTGAATATGATCCTCTTCCTTGACTCCATCAGAATATAGGATAACTTGGAGGCGGTTGTTCTCATTCCTCCTTGTTGAAATTATGACACTTGAAGAAATGTGTTCTTATCCCCAAAAAAAGAATGGTCCAGATCTGTAGGAAGAATTCTTTGGGACACTTTGTGAGCCACTTCCCATGAAGATTACTTGCTAATCCTGCAGATATTGGCATTGTACAGTTTTTCATGAGGCAATGACTGGGAACAACCATAACGTTATCTGTACCTTAGGGTTTTGGGAAAAAGCATGCAAAGTAACTAAATTCCTCTTAGGGTAAAAGCAGACTAAATCTCCATATCTCATGCTCTAGCCAAACACTTCGCATTTTTTGTAAAAATATAGGTGAACTTACGTCACAGACAAAGTTAAAAAAATATATCACTAAATCAGGAAGCTGACAGAGAACACTCACCTGTGAAAGCTAACAGTGCGTAGAGGAACAGAGAATGAAATGTTCTTTGCTTTAGACTTGTAATAAAACTTTCAGTGCTTCTCAGTGCCTCTGGTAGCTCTTCAGACCCTTTCAAAGGAGCTGTGACTCATCAGCTGAAGAATATGAGTCTGGGGCTCACTTTTTCTTTTTCTTTTTTTTCTTTTTTTTTTTTTTTCCTGAGGCCATGCCACCTTCACTTTAGTGCCTACATACATAAAAGAAGTTGAAAATGTTATGATTCTGAACTGTTTGGAACTTTCCACACTCCCAGGAATAAAATGGTTTTGCTGGAAAGAAGGGCAGATGTGATTATGTAAAACATTCTTACATTTGCAACAAGTTACTGCTCTGTTCTATACAAGTAACTCATGGTTAAAATTTCATGTTAATAGCATTGTGGAGTAGCAGGAGACAAAGTCAATGTAATGAAAAAAGCTAATAAAGCAAGGCATCTCTGGGCCTTCTGCCTCCCTGTGTTATCTGTACTGTACTTTAATTCAGCTGCACATTCTAAATTTTATGGTAATGTAAACCCGAATACTTTAATTGGGAATACTTTGGCTATTTTATATGTGAATCAAGAAGGCTTTTGATAAAATTGAAGAACAAACAAAGGAAAACCCCATCNCCCATAAAAAAAAAAAAAAAAAAAAAAAAGCTTGTAAAAAGTCCCTCTTCATCTTTCCTGTAGGCTCCCTTCAGATACCAGAAGGCTGCAGTTAATTCAGCCCTGACAGCTCTTTTCCAGGCTGAACAAATTCAATTCTCTCAGTTTTTCCTCAGATGAGGGGTGTTCTGTACCTGTAATCATCTTGGTGATTCTCCTCTGCAGTCTTTCCAACATGCTTATGTTTTTCTTGTGCTGAGGACTCCAGAGCTCAATTCAGTACTCCAGGTGTAGCCTCATCAGAGTGGAAAACAAGCAGCTTAAGGTTTCTCCATTTTATATTTAACACCTATAATACAATTGAGTTTTCTTCATTTTTTGTTTCATTAATTCTTGTCAATAAATAATGAGTTTTTGAGAAGAAAATTTAAATTATTTTCAACTTATTTGAAAGTTAACTTCACATCAAAAGTTTTGGAGGAAAGAATAGGTTCACAGAGAGGGTCTGAATATGATCCTCTTCCTTGACTCCATCAGAATATAGGATAACTTGGAGGCGGTTGTTCTCATTCCTCCTTGTTGAAATTATGACACTTGAAGAAATGTGCTCTTATCCCCAGAAAAAGAATGGTCCAGATCTGTAGGAAGAATTCTTTGGGACACTTTGTGAGCCACTTCCCATGAAGATTACTTGCTAATCCTGCAGATATTGGCATTGNTTTTTCTTTTTTTTTTTTTTTCCTGAGGCCATGCCACCTTCACTTTAGTGCCTACATACATAAAAGAAGTTGAAAATGTTATGATTCTGAACTGTTTGGAACTTTCCACACTCCCAGGAATAAAATGGTTTTGCTGGAAAGAAGGGCAGATGTGATTATGTAAAACATTCTTACATTTGCAACAAGTTACTGCTCTGTTCTATACAAGTAACTCATGGTTAAAATTTCATGTTAATAGCATTGTGGAGTAGCAGGAGACAAAGTCAATGTAATGAAAAAAGCTAATAAAGCAAGGCATCTCTGGGCCTTCTGCCTCCCTGTGTTATCTGTACTGTACTTTAATTCAGCTGCACATTCTAAATTTTATGGTAATGTAAACCCGAATACTTTAATTGGGAATACTTTGGCTATTTTATATGTGAATCAAGAAGGCTTTTGATAAAATTGAAGAACAAACAAAGGAAAACCCCATCAGACATGATCCCTCCAGAATATTTTTGTGCAGTATTCCGGGTTGTATGTACTCTTTACAGATCTTCATGCTCCAAAACAACAAATGTGGAACATATAAGGAAGGGAAATGTGGTCAGAAACATTCCTGTGAGTTTTAATTTTCTTTGAATGAAAAGCAACTTCAAAAATACCTGAAAAGTTTAAAATACGACATTGCAATGCCAGATTAATGACGAGATTTGTGACACTCTTACTGTGAATCAATATCAGAGTGATATAATGTCAGTACAAGTTATCCTACTATGGAAATAAACACATCAGGAAATTTAAGACCTAATGATGTTGTGTGTGGTAAACTTGTAGGAAGAGATACAAAGAAAAGGGGAGTTGGTACTGGGTCAGTAAATCTGAGACTGAGATCAAGAAGAAAAACAAGTACAAATGCTGTAAAAAATCCTTTATTTACTGTGTCTTTCCTACTCTGAATAGCATCCATAACCATGAATAACACTGGTTCCCTGTCCGGACAGAATACTGTTCACCACGGGAAAAGAAAAGATAGAAAGAAGGTGGGTCCTTAAGTCCCCTCTGCCTGGCCAAATTCTAAGATTTTCAGAGTCTCTCTGACACAGACATAAATCAAAGCCTCATGCCATGAGCACTTTCAGCTGGGAAAATAGGCTGACTTAATAGTACATTTATATGGCAAAAAAAGGGCTACAGAAGAATGAAGAATAAGACCTGTCATGTGCAAATAATGTAGGATGAGGGGGGAATTAGGATCTTGACAAGTAATAATAAGAGCTTTTAGGCAATAGGCAGTGGATTCTGCTGAGGAGAGAACTTTCAGCCTAAAAGAACCACCAGGACCTTTCCTTACTAAGTCCAGTGCCCTGAAAGGATGTCAGAACATAGAAGCATTTTTGTACAGCTCACTCCCAAACCCAGGTCACACGCTCTGATTAGCCCCACTCTTTGCTCACAGCCAGGTGTACAGCATGGTTGAAAATAATGAGGACACAGATGGACTTGGATGGGAATACTGTTACCAAGAATAGTGAGAACTTGATCCAGAAGAACAGAAACCAGCATTAGATGTAAATTTTTAAATTGTGAGAATTCCAAAATTTATTACAAAAATGCTTGAACTGCATCAATGGTAGTGGAACAGAATCCGTTTGAATACAAGAAAAAATCAGGACATCTGCCAGAACAAAACCTATGACAGAGTCTCAATGTTATATACCAAAGAATCATTGAATAAGAAACTATTGGAAGAGCTAAAGGGAAAACTACAAGGCATATAGTTTGCCTATTTTAGTAATTTACAGAAGCTTAATTGTGGAGTTTTCTAACTTCATAACTGAAAGAGAACTTTGTAAAAGACCAGGTAATGATTGCAAGACCATTTAGTTGAATAACCAAACAATCAAAAATTATTTTCATATCTTCTGCAAAGCACTACAGAAGTGAAAAAAAAAAAAAAATCTATACAATTGTTTACTGCTTATGCAAACTTAATTAAGCTGAACTCAAGAATCTGTACTAATGCAAATAGTCTAGGCCTTGGGCTCAAAATGTGCAGCCAAGTGTTTATTATTCTTATTATCTCCTTAGTGCACTTTTTACTTTCCCTTGCCTTCTGCTGCTTGCTATATATCATCAGCAATTTTTAGCTTGACTTTTTTTTCTCTTGAAACAATTAATTTGGGAATGTTGCAAATAAATAAACCAAAACCACACACTCTTCTACAAGAATATTCCTCAATAAAAATGCAGACACAGACCCACCCACACCCACACTCACCCACAGATACCTGCCCTAATTTTCCCTTATAGCTCTCCTGTTTTTCTCTAAACAGTTTCCTTTTCAGATAGGCATTTTCAGCAGGAGTTATTAAAAATTAGATCATTTAAGAATCTGTAGGGCAACTTTACCATATGATATGCCCAAAGGTCACACTAGCAACCCATCACATCAAACTGCTGTAATAAACCCCTCATTGCCTCCACTTGTAGCATAGGTCTGAACCAGAAAACATGAGAAAATGCATGCATGATAGTTCTCATTCTCCAAGTAGTTCATAGCAAAACTTGTATCTCAGGAATTAAATAAGAATATGCAGGGAGAATAAAAACTGTATTGAGCAGACCAAATATTACTTTTTCTCTTCTGGAATGGTTTCCTTGTTCAATAACATGCAGGCCATCCAGTGCAGAAAGGTAAGGGTACTTCCCCAGTGCCTAAATTGCTGTATTATTAGATCAGAATTATTATATTATATTATTCTATATGAATTATTATCTATTACATTATAGGTATTAGAATCGTATATATTATTATATCACAGATATAATAAAAACCCTCAGCTTTCTAATTCAACAGATGATCAACTATTGCCCTGCAATGTAAGAGTACAACGCAAGTGCTTGTGAGGCCTTTGTACTGGTATACATGCACACAGATCACGCAAAGCATCTGAGAGCCTGACCTAGAAATTCATCTGTTCTGAGGCCCCTTTAAATCATTTACCCACTCTCTTTGGAGCTCTGAATGAAAATAAAAGCTTTTAGCTCTGCTTCTTTCTTGCAAAAGTCTGCACTACCAACCACTGTTAAAGATTCACTCAGTGAAGTGCCTGAAGAACCTCTCTAAAACTGTGATTTAGGAAAAAGCAAAATAGAAAGAAACAAGGAAAGAAAGGAGAAAGACCGCTCACTTCCACTACCTTTGAAAAAATGGAGCATGGTGGGATGAAAGCATCAGATGAGGCGGTTCAGACACAAGGCACAACTGACCACAAAAAGAGGTTCATCACAGGTTAGAACTTCTGTGTCTACTGGCTGATTTTTGGCAGCTGCTTCTGCAAAAGCATACACTTGCCACTGGTCTTCCAGTGGCTGAGGACAAAATGCAGCATCCATCACTTGCACAAAAAGCTCACTTTTGCTCATCAGTAATGCTCCTTGTGCTGCAGCCCTGAAAGGTGGGAGAGAGAGCTCTCTAGCCTGTTTACTCTTAGCTAAACTGAACTACACTCAGGTATCAATCAGATGACACCTGACAGGAAAAAATCACAAAGGCTTTTGTTCAGCAGTAATCAGGCCTGAAGGTCAGAATGCACTGTCTTTCCTTTTCATAGAAACATAGAAGGATAGAATTATCTGGGTTGAAAAGGACCCCTCTACCCTGGGAAGGGATGCCACACTCTAGATCAAGGTTGTGGAAATCCCTATTCAACTTTTCCTTGATCACTTCCAGGGGTGAGACATCCACAACTTCCCTAGCCAATTTATTCCAATCCCGCCCCACTCCCACAGTGTGGGATTTTCTTCCTAAATCTAATCTAAATGTACTCTCTTTCAGTTTAAAGCCAGTCCCATTTCTCTACCACTTCATACTCTTCTCAAATATCCCTCTCCAGCTCTCTTGAAGGCCTCCTTTAGTTACTGAAAGGTTGCTATACGGTCTCCCCAGAGCCTTCTCCAGGCTGAGAATTCCCAGCTTTTTCAGCTGTCTCCATAGAAGAGTTGATTCAGCCTTCTGGTAATCTTGGTGGCTCTTCTCTGAACTCACTCTAACAGGCCTATGCCCTTTCTGTGCTAGGGAAACCCAGGCTGGACACAGTACTCGTGGTGGTGTTTTAGAGAGAGAATGCCCTCCCTTGCCCTGCTGGCCATGCTGCTTTTGATTCAGCCCAGGACTCCTTTTCTGGGCTACAAGTGCACCAAGACACAGGAAGCTTTTCATCCACTGACACTCCCAAGTCTTCCTCCTTAGGGCTGTTCTAAATCCTTGTCCATCCAGCCCATATATGTGCTTGGGCATTGTCCTGGCCCAGGTCCAGGATCTTCCTCTTGGCCTTGTTGAACTTTATGAGGTTCATATAGACCCACTTGAGCCTGTCAAAGTCCCTGAGGATGACATTCTTTCCCTCCAGTGTGTTAACTGTACCACACAGCTTGGTGTCATCAGTGAATTTGATGAGGGTGCATGAAATCCCAGATGTTTCATTCTTATTTACATCTGTTTTATTTTATTTTCTTTTCACTTTTAAATATGAGTTGTCATTATTCAATATAAAAATTACCACTCTAACTCAAAATCTACACCACAAGTCAAAATGAGATGCAATTAGAAACTTAGTATCATTATGAAATTAAATTATAAGAACATGTTATGCAATTGCAACCAAACATTCTAGATAGATAGTAAAATTTCACTTTACTACTGCTGAAGCTGGAAACAGGACTGGGCGTTTATAGGAATCAGTTACAAATGTAAAATTGATCACTAATCGACCAAAACTTCACAGATAATAAACATAACAACAGCTAATCAAACAAGAGTTACAAGTTAAACAAATAAATCTTTTGCTCACTGTCCCGCCTTTTTATACCCTTCTCCTATGAAGTGTGATTTCATTCACTGATCATTTAAGAGACTAGATGTTTTAAGAGTTCATCTTTGCTTAAATTGCAGACAGACTTGAGACCGATTTCATAAAACAAGGCCTTCAGCACCAGCAACTCTGTCACAGCACATTATCTCCTCAGTCATATTGACACAGCAGCCTGAGAGGCTTTGCTGTGAAGCAGACCAAGGAGTTGATAAAGCTGGAAATAATCCTATGGATTTTTAACCTTTTTTTTTTTTTTTTCTTCAAGTCAGATCACTTTCTCTGTCTAGATCTCCACAGGAGTAGAGACATGCAGAGAGGTGGCAGTTATCTGCTCCCTGCTACTTCAAAATTCTGGGTCACAGCCTAACAATTTATTTTCTTAGTTGTTCCTTTTAAACCATTGCAGATTATACATGCAAAAGCAATAATAAATACTCAGCATTTAAAACATGTCCCAGAATCTCAAACTTTGGAATGAGGCATGTGGTGAAGCCTTAAAGCTGTGCACAACTGCACTTCTGTACCAGACTGAATTGGAGGACATTCACAATGTTGAAATTGATTTTTTTTCCCCACTTAAATATTTTCCTGCCATTTTCCAAATATCTTACATTTTCCTCTTTCTAGGGATGTAAGTTTCCAGCAGCTAGGCTCAGGTTTCTTGACAGTCTGGTCTCTGTCTCTACTTGACAGAGGGGAACACAGGTGTGTTCACTGTAGTCTGCTGGCTGGAGCCTTGAACCAAAGCACCCATGCTTGACTTGGGAAAGCTGGGGAAACAGACTGCCCCACACCACCTCAGTCTAGGACACTTCAGTGGAAACCTACATCTATAATTAGGGGCCCCATGTGCAGAAAATACCAAGCTTTTCCTCAGATGAGCAATAATAAGTGGAAGTTGAAGGATTTATAATGTGCAGTTATGAGGAAACCTGTCTCAAGAACATGTACTTAACTGATGGTATAGACATGCTGAGAGCTACTCTGCTGAGAGCAGTTTATTCATGCAACATTCAGTTATTGCTTCAGGGGACTTTAAATATCATTTCTTGTGGCGCAGATGATCACAGGTATTCAGGCACATACAAGAAATGTAAGCTTTCCAGAGTGCTATTTCACTGAGGCACAGATGGAGCGGTATGATTTATCTGAAGTCACTCAGGGATACAGCAGCAATCAACCTCACCAGGACTATTCCCCAACGCACAGCCAGACTTCATAATGGATGCTGACTAAGTACACAGTCAGCGGAAGGAGCAGAAATGGATTCCTCCACTGAATTCTGCTTATTGCTATAAACAATTTACATGGATAGCAGCTTCTTATAGGCTTGGTGATTCATTGAGTTGTCTTACTAGATCATACTTGCTGTATAACTTGAACTGTGGATGCAACTAGAGTCTGGGAGGATGGGCAATTGGTTATGTTTTGGCTAACTTGGCAGCAATTCAAACAGGGGATTTCTAAACCCTAACATCAGATCCAATAGCAGGTGGCAGAAAGCCCTTCACAGAGAGGAAGGAGTTTCAGAAAAAAAAAAAAAGGCATAAAGCTGTCAACTGTGAGTCACACTCAAAATCTAAAGATGACATCACATCCTGAAGCCACGGAGGCAGTTCTCGTATCATCTCCACAGTCTGCCTTTATCTGCACTGGTCTTTTAAGTTTCACTGTTGGTGATCTCAGCCCAGCTTCTCTTTTACACAGATATTTTATACAACTTGACCACTACAAAGGTCTTGCCCCTTTCTTTGGCACCTGCTGTAAGATTTATTTTAACTGGCAGGCAGACTGGAAGGTTCTCAAGATGAATGGGATTCAGATCCCCACTCTTCCCTGTTTACTGTGCTTTTTGAACATATGTTGAGAAGCCTATAATGGTTTGCTGTAACAACCAACTTACTGTATAATGGGTGATGAATGAGTTATATTTTACTGCACTTGGCTTTGTACATTAAGTGGCATATGCAGGGAGCATATTTCATGATTTATTCAAGTTCAAGCATTGAAACATTCACATTCTTTGAAGGAGGCAAAAGGAAATCAAAACTTTGGGTTTTGGTTTGTTAAGGTTTTTTTAAGTAAAACTGAAACATTCTTTGAAAGGGTTTGCTCTGGTTTTGCCACTTTGAGGTACTAAATACAAGGCAATTTGGCAGAGTTATGCTTAATTTATATTCTAACATTTGCCATTATGTATATCTATATATCTTGAGAGGAAGAACTCTGTTTGTGAGATTCTCAGATACTGTTTTGCTAGATGATACAGACAAACTGCCTGAGTCAGGGAAACAGGAGGAGACAATGACCAGAGGCACAATCTGCCAAGAGCTGGACAACCCAACAGGCCTCTTCAGTGGGGTTCCTCCGCACACATTTGACTTGGGTCTGTGGTGTATCAGTGGAATATCATTGCCTCTATTAACACCAGCTTACATTGGCATCTCAGGTTGCTCTTTGCCATTTAGTTTTCTGTCTGTTATAGAAAGTGGGTTTTCCTAAGTGAAGGAACTGCACCATACCTGTCCTATATAATAGAAGACAGTTGCAATACTATAGTATTGATAATTGTAAAAAAAAAAAAAAAGCTGTGGAGTGATGCAGTAACCACAATTTGTCCTCCCATCTGTTTTAAACCTTGCACATTCAGCAAGTTGGCAGATGACATGGACCTGAACAGTGCAGCTGACACACCTGAAGGATGGGATGCCAGCCAGGGGCACCTGGATAAACTTGAGAAGTAAGCTCACAAGAACCTCAAGAAGCTGAAAAAGCACAAGGCCAAGGTGCTGCACCTGGGACAGAGCAATCCCAGACATGAATACTGACTGGGAGAAGAATACATATCAAGCAGCCTTGAGGAGAGTGGCTTGGAAATTCTCATCAATAAAAAGTTGGACGTGATCAAGCAATGTGTTCTTGCAGCCCAGGCAGCTAACTGGATCCTGAGCTGCATCAAAAGAGGAGTAGCCAGCAGGTCAGGGGAGGTGATTCTGCCCTTCTGCTTTGCCCTCATGAGGCTCCACCTGGAGGAACTGCATCCAGCTCTGAACTCTTCAGCACAAGAAAGATGTGGACCTGTTGAAGCAGGTCGAGAGAAGGGTCACCAAGATGATCAGAGGGCTGGAGCACCTCTTCTACAGAGACACACTGATAGAGCTGAAGATGTTCAGCCTGGAGAAAAGAATGCTACAGGGACACCTCATTGCAGCCTTCCAGTGCCTAAAGAGGTCTTATAAAGAAGAGGGAGATATTTCACATGAGCAGATAGTGATAAGTCAAGAGGGAACACTTTCAAACTAAAAGAAAATTTAGATTAGGTGTTAGGAAGAAATTATTTCTTGTAGTGAGGGACTGGAAGAGATTGCTCAGAAAAGTTGTGGATGCCCCATCCCAGGCAGTGTTCAAAGCCAGGGTGGATGAGGCTTTGAGCAACCTGGTCTAGTGGGTGGCATCCTTGTCCATGGAAGAATGGTTGGAATTGGTTGATTTTTAAGGTCCCTTCCAAGTCAGGGTATTGTATGATTCTATGGGAGGGTGTATATTTCCCCTGATATCAGATACAGGTATTGGTTTTATTTTAATCAGAGTGAATCCTCACTTTCATCTATGTGCCACCGTACCTTTACAGGGACTACACAGTCATATTTTCCTCACACATTTAGAGTGCTGGGAGTCAGGTTTTATACTTCAAAAGTCAGGACAAGACATCAACAAAGAGCAGAAAAGGAAAAGTAATTGAAACAAAACTGCACTGTCAGCCCCACTTTCCTTTTGATTCCTAATCTGCAAATGACCACAAAAGTACATAATCCACACATTTTCATGGAAGAAAATTGTATGCATTGTCTTGCACAGTAAATTATAGAACCCTGGCCAGTGTATACTTTTCCTCGCAATTAATCACATTGATATTATTTAAAGATGCTTTCTCCAATTTGTTTTTTTCAGCACCAACAACAAGATAAAAGCCTGAAAAACATACTTAGCTGAGTGCTTTCCTATTGATTTATTTTATCCTATTAAAGTCTTTTTTTTTTCCTTAATACAAAATAAGAAAAGACTTTAAATCCACATGAGAGAAATCCAGTCACAATAAACTTTTTTTAAGGTGATAGCTCCACATACACTCCACACTATCTTTAATTCTATCAAAATAAACTGAATTTGCATAGGTGTTAAACAACATTAAATGATTTGCCCTCAGCTATGGATATTCATAACACACCACAGGCAAAAACACGTTTTTCTCCTGTTAACCCTGATCATGACAGCAGCAATTTCCTGTGTCTCCAAGAAATGTTAGAGCATATCCAGGACAAAATATTGTATACAAATATTGGGTTAAAGTCCATATTATTAGACATTTGATTTCAGATATACGAGGTTTAAAAATGTACCCTGTTTGGAGCACAGAGCAAGGGAAAATCATGTGCTACAGTCATGTGGCTCCCAAAGTCAGACAAGAAACCAGAACCATGACAAAAAACCAGAAGATACTGCAGGAAGTTGTTTGCTGAGCAAGAGATTTCAGAGAGATTTTCTGTCTCTGTCCAGCTCTATGGGCTCTGCAGCTTCTCCTTCTGTAGTGCTTCCACTGGGGCACTGACCGCCTGCTTCCAGGGACAGCTCTGATGTGGCACAGTGGTGCAACCTCACATCACACTGATGTGTAAACCTCCAAGCTGGCAGAAAAAGGTGTGAAAAGCTTTGTCTGGAGCTTCTGCACCTTGTTCTGGGATCTGCCCTTGTTTCAGGCCTGCAGCTGTGCAGTGGCTGTTCTGGATTCAAATCCATGTCACTTTAGGACATTTGACCTTCCTTATTCAAGTCTGTCTTGTCCCTCCTGAACACTATTGAATGAGTCAAGCCCCCACGACTCTTCTGGCTTCCTAGAGACATTTTAATATAGCCTTACTGAAAAACATCTGGATCTGTTCTCACTTATTTTAATAGAGTATGAGTGTGTAGACATTCAAGCAGTAGCAATGGGTTAGGGTCAGGCAGCCTACTGTATAGCTACAGGGTTGCAGTGACAGGTTGTAAAATAATCATTTATCTCCAACAGTTTGAGATAAAAATTACCTCTCATGCAGCTGAGTGTTTTGGGCTTAAGATGTACATTGAAGTATTACAAATATGAGGCTTTCCTTTTTCCAGCCAGGATAGGTTAATTTTTGCAGTAGACAGGAGGGGGCATGTCAGGACCCAGAGGTTATTCTATACCGCCTCAAATTTTCTGGGGACAGGGGAAGGGCTCCCTTCCAGGTAGGAAGCTTGGGATAGCTTGGTGGAGGGAGCAGTCTGGTATTGTCAGGGGTTTTCCACAGGGTAAGCAATAATGTTTCTTTTCTTGTTTCCACCACCATTAGTAGTATCACTGTTATTTTTTTTTTTTCCCTGTTTCCAGTAAATCATTCTAATCTCATCCCATAATCTTAACCTTTTGTATCTACAGTTCTCCTCTCCAATCACTGGAGGGGACATAGAGAAATGAACAAGTAGCACATGCTTTGGAGTGCTTTCAAGTGGGAGCACTAAATTGGAGAATACCATTCCTAAACCACAGCAGGGGCATTGTTTTACATATAAAAAGTGTGGTTGTTATGTAAAAGTCATAATAAAAAAATATTAACGACCATGAAAATTCTGCTTTCACAGTATTTGTAGTGTTCATAAGGTTAGATACCAGCAATAACAAAAACCACAGGATAAAGTTACCAATTTAGGTAAAGTAATTCTTAGTGCATAGCAGATATATGACACTATTCTCCAGATAGGTATCACTGAACAGTTTCATGTCCCAGGCAGTTCTACAGGATCCATATATGGGTAATTAATGAATCTTCTCTAACTAGCCAACCACATGCCCATTTCCAAGCTCGTGAGCCGGCATTACTAATTCACGACAACTTCTGCTGGTGGCTAGGGATTGTCCCTCACAGTGTGTGCCACATTTAACTCATGTGTATGACACTAATTACACCAGCACATGCTGAATAATTCAAGCCTCCTTGGATTCCAACACAGATGTCAGTAAGGCTTATTCATGCCCACTAAGCACTGTCCCGCACTGAAAGCTGTGCACAGTGCATTCTGTCCTATTTTCAACATAGAAAAGGGCAATTCCTGATATAGTTGAGGCTTCCAGGCATGTTGGTTTCTCTGGGCTTGTCTTTTTCCTGATGAGAAATATTTTCCAAGTGGAATCTGAAAACTTTGCCCTGTAATTTATAGTTCTTAGGCATGATCATGGATGAAGCACTCAGTGTGCAATTTTCATGACACATCTCCTCAGTGCCCTGTTTGCAGGACGGATGCAGCAGACAGAAGGCAGATGTAAAGAGGGCAAAGCACATTTTCAATTTCCTGGTTTGTGTTGGACAACCTTAAAATATGCTGCACCAATGGCCTAAACGTGTGCAGTAAATTTGATGTACAGAAGAGCTGGAAACTCGTGTGCATTGTGAGTCACCTGGAGAGTACATACACACAGACTGGGAACTACAATTACCCCTATTAGAGTGACATACAACAGAGTCTGACAGATGTTTGTGAAAATGAAATGGTGCTGCCATTTGGAAAAAGGCATTGACAGAGTCAAATCACTTTCACAGGTCTCTTGAGCTACTTATTGCTGCAGAGAGGAAATGGAAGAGAAAACAGAGCTTCATGGCTACTATCTGAATGGAGAAGTAGGGTAGTTATGGTGAGTGGTATGGGACTTTTTTAAAAAGTTGGGTTCCTCTGTGGTTTACCAACAGTGAGAGAAGTAAGTACTGATAATGAGGCATTTGGACCTATTTTCATTCATCCCTATAGCTCAATAATACAACAAATTAGTAGTGCTCCTAATGACCAATGTCTGCACTTTTCAAAAAACTGGATAAACCATAGGTCCAATGGAGAATGACTGAATCCAAAGGTCATTTGATATTGTCTATTTAAAGTGTTTGGTGCAATAACGGATTTGTGTAAAGAAAAAAGAAAAATAAGTCTGGCAAGCTTTGAGATAGTGATATGGAAATTACACCAAAAAACCCCCATGTTAGTGAAGAAATAAATTATCTATTGATGTTTTTCTCACAACTGTACTGATTGTCATCTATGTGTTCAGAACAAAGCATAGATCTTTAACTCTATGAAAATTTTGGATAAGTTTCAAGACCATCAAGACATCAGAGAGGAAACAGCTCAAAAATATATTAAAGACATTTGCATCAGCCTAAAAATATGCAATAATTTAATTAAGAATAGGAAGCTATATTTTATCTACCAGCCCACACATTCAAACTATATTAAAGTGAAAACTCAAGCTCTCCTTTAATTTTTCATTATAACAGAATATTTGGTACATGCTCTTCTGCCTATGTCGTATCTTTACAGAAAAATTTAATCTTTGCTGAAATTAAATCCCTTTGGAAATAAGGTAAAATTTCATTCCCATGTTCCAAACAACTGATCCTTCACAGGCCCCAAAGAGTGCTTTTTATTCAGGAAAGAGATAATGAAAGAATAAATTAAAACTACCAATACATCTTTTTCATCTGTAGGAGTTTGCACCTGAATCTCAAAATGGCAGTCACCACTGTCTACCCTGAAGCAAGGAGGAAAACAATGCTTTTTTAATGAAAGAACTGCACACACACAGCTAAATGTCATTCTCAGTCAGACTTTTATATTCCATTTCCCATTCCAATTTTTTTTTTCTTTAATTTCATGATGGATGATTTTAGACTTTGGGAGAGTCTATACAACAATGTTGTGGCCAGATGTGTGCATCACAAGAGATAATTGTCATGTGCTTTTCCTCATTTACACCTCTAGATTTGCCATCTGCCTACTGGCATTGGAAGAGAGTCAATGAAATATTTTTATTCTTTAAACAGTGAACAAGCAACTTGATTAGTAAAAGGAACATTGTATAAACCTCAAAGCTACTGTTTTTCTTTTTCCATTTCACTGCAGAGTTTTTGCATAAAATTCCTCTGTTCCTGGCTTCTTCCTGCAAGCCAAGATAAACAGTTTACAGCATTGTCACAGCAACCAGTGCACTCTTAAATTTACATTGCCTTTAGGCTGATATGAAGTGTGATCATTTTCTTTTTTGTTATTAGTCATATTACCTTCATTTGGCATTTGGAAGTTGCTTCTTCTAGCTCAGTAATTGTTAATCAGTGAAAAGGTTATTTCATTAATTCACTTAATACTTCCTCCCAGCATATTCTTATTACTTTTCTCCTTCAAATATTGCTTTATGTGTAAGTTTATACTCAAACCCTCTGATCTAAACCTATAAAGCCCTAGGAGGGTTTATTATTATTGCTGTTATTCTTTTCTCTGTGTTTTGACCTATCCAACATTTTTTACTGAATCTAGTAATTTGATTTAGCAAATCAAATCTATATTGTAACAAATACTTTAGAAACCAGGCTACTGGAGCTTTTGGCACAACATAGGATATGCTGTATGGAGTTTTAGAGGGTTTTTTGCTCTGTTACATGTCTTTGAAGTACATTTCAATATCCTGTTAAGAACTATTGAGAGAGGGTTTTATATCCAACTATGTTGTTCTTTCACCTTTGACTTAAAATGGAGTGGGATCACATCTTTATCCCTGAATTTATTCTCAGAAATTAAAAGTCAGAAATTATGAGTTGTAATCGTAGACAACATCCTCAGACACTTTTAAGCAGTAAACAACATACAGAACTGATATTACAGGCGCATTTTTCATGTGTATTCTTTCTGGCCACTGGAAATTGTACAATCAGTAGCAGTCTGTTTTCCCTCTTGCATCATTTCTTCAGAATCAGTACATTCAGCCTCTGCAAGAATTTACTGATCCAGTTTTAAATGCAGTTCCTTGTTTAGCAATCCGTATGAAATCTATCCAACATTTTTACAACAACAAACACAGAAGTGCGCACATACACATCCACACACACAAATATGGGGTTTCTACGGTTTCAGGAACATCTATACCGTTGTCATATTAGAGTTAGTGTAATGGCATTTTTTATTATGATACAGAATTCCAACATAGTTCAGGAAAACACAGATGTTGTCATTCAGAAAAAAAACAGGCTGACAAAGTATCTTCCTCTACCAGGGACATTTCCATACAGAAAATAGTTAACATATTGGAACCATCATCTTATTGGAATCACCATTATCTGCAACATGCAGCAAATCCTAATTATCCTGGAAGATGAACAGCCCACTTGTTTTACACTAGAGAGTTTAACAAGTTCTATTATTCTGTTTAGAACTGGCACAGAGAAATAAGCAAATGCCCAATATAATGCACAGCACAAAACAGAGCAATGCAGTGATTGCAGCTCTCCCTGATCCTAAATGCGCAACTCAGTCAAGTGACTACCCTCTTTTGGGTACTCCAGATCCAAAGTACAATTCTTCTGTTTTCCAGTAATAGTCAACTAATTAGGATACTTTTCCTGCTTTCAGTTCACCTTGAACATGCTTTGAGATGTAACCCTTTGTCTTCTTCCTCTCTTAAACTAAAATATATATCTTCCTTACTGATATTCTGGCTTTGTCATCAAAAATAAAACATTGTCCTCATTCTTAGCAACCTGCAGTCCTCAGCCACCTTTCTTTTGCTTTTTTGTCTGTTACTCAGTTTCCTGAACTTGATTCTCCAAGACTATGTCAAATATCTATCAGAGAACATTCTCTCTGATTTTATGTTTCACAAAGATATGGAATTTGGTTGTTAACTTGAATCAAAAAGTATATACTATCCATAGAATATATCAAGGATGAAT